>JAXGGA010010440.1:0-46835 GCA_038373865.1 Uloborus plumipes | reverse complement strand
GAAAATTCAAACAAAATAAATAAATAATTACATGCAAATAAATACATTTTTGAAATTATTTATTATTCAGTACCATATTATAGAATGATGGAACAATCTGTAATTGGGTATTTATTGGTATATTATTAAAAAAATATTCTACTTTGAAACAAAGTTGTACCGTCGCTCCCCAGAGCGTGGTTGCACCCCCAGAATTAGCGATCTAAATCGCCTATGCCCGACAGGCGGTTTTGCTTTTCCTCTTTTGGGCTGAGAAAACTTGAAGAGGGGTTTCAAACAATGAAACGCATTCCACACTCCCCTACCGAACCAAGCAAGTCTCCGAAGAATTTTCCACGAACCGGTTCTGTCGTCGTAAGCATAGATAGTCGTGAAGATCAATACAATGTCAGTTGTCATTCGAGTTTTGCGGCTAAAGCCTAAGATAAGCGTTATAGTGATGTCACCATAGTCGTCACCAAACGTCATAGATGGGCAGTGCAAAGGAGTTGCATTTTGCGCCATCTATTGAGTAAGATTGAAAAATTTTTTTTGACTTGCACCCCCTTAAATCTTATTGTTAAGAGCAAGAATCTGAGAGAGTGTCACGCCTGTGATTCATGACCTCTCAGATTTTCTCCCAAAAATTACCAAATTTTTATTATCTTATTGAAAGACCAAATCCAGAATGTTTTGCTCTAAAGTTGAATTGTCTAGTTTTTATGGATCCCTAAAAGCGAAGGTGCGGCATCAAAAATTAAGCGAATTTTCAAGACATGGAAGTTGCTGTGAGCCAAAACTCTTACCAGGAACTGTTTAACTCCAATTTTCCTTTTGTATATGGAATGTAGAAGGTTGAAACTTTACAAAATGAATGTTAAATTTGTGGTAAGTTGTTGCCGTAAGGTCAGTGAAGGCCCTCAAAACAAGGCATTTTTGACGTTTTTTAGCGATTTTGAGGTCCAAAAACAGCTTGTACATTTCAGTTGGCACGGCAAAAGTAGGGTCGTTTGAAAGACCAGTGTAAGCACTTTAAAATAATGTATAAATAACCGAGGAAAGTTCAACGTGCTTTTAGTTGCGTAAGGCCGAAATATGAAAAACGTCATATTTTACCGATATTCAAACGGTTATAACTTCCTCTGCCAACAACATATTGATTTTTTTTTTTTTTTGAAAATGTCATACTTTATTCTTTGTCTTAACAGAACAGTTGAGTTATTTGAGGCGAAATGTGGAATTTTTTTTTTTACAAAAAATGTATTTTTTCCTGTGCCTTTTTTGTAAAAAAAATTTTCACATTTCGTCTCAAAGGACTCAACTGTTCTGTTAAGACAAAGAATAAAGTATGACATTGGCAAAAAAAAATTCAATATGTTGTTGGCAGAGGAAGTTATGACCGTTTGAATATACGTAAAATATGACATTTTTCATATTTCGGCCTTACGCAACTAAAAGCACGTTGAACTTTCCTCGTTTTTTTGTACATTATTTTAAAGTGCTTACACTGGTCTTTCAAACGACACTACTTCTGCCGTTCCAACTGAAATGTACAAGCTGTTTTTAGACCTCAAAAACTCTAAAAAATGTCAAAAATGCCTTTTTTTGAGGGCCTTTACTGACCTTACTGCAGCAACTTACCACAAATTTAGCATTCATTTTGTAAAGTTTCAACCTTCTATATTCCATATACAAAAAGAAAATTGGAGTTAAACAGTTCCTGGTAAGAGTTTCGGCTCACAGCAACTTCCATGTCTTGAAAATCCGCTTAATTTTTGATGCCGCACCTTCAACTTTAGGGATCCATAAAAACTAAACAACTCAACTTTAGAGCAAAACATTTTGGATTTGGTCTTTCAATAAGATAAGAAATATTTTTTAATTTTTGGGAGAAAATCAGAGAGGTCATGAATCACCTCATAATGCTAGGCGTGACAATTTCTCAGATTCTTGCTCTTAATATTCATTCATTTCAAACAGATACTATATTTTTATAGTATCTGTTGTTTATTAAATATTTGTTTGATGTACATAATTATGTGTGCTAATTTTGATAATAAAACTATTACCTCATTGAAAAAAAATCAATATTTTAAAACATTACTTTTAAACTTTGGATTTTTTAATAAAGAACTGTCATTTTCTTTGAAGTGGACAAAATGAACAAAATACAAAATGCTATTTTGTCCAGGGCGGTTATTTCCGCCCCAGATGAAATCAAATAACCCTGCGTCTAGTAGTCAGAGAAGTAAGACATGGATGGAAAGGTCTCGGGTTCAAATCTGAGCTCGAGCATGGATGTACTTTCTCTCTTTTGTCCTTGTCCTTTCCTTATGTGAATGTATTGTACTGTGAATACCTTATAAACAGGTAACTATGGCACGTGTGTATTGTGAGATTACCCTCGTATATATATATATATATATATGTGAAATACGGACTGGGACGCTGTGAGAAAATTTAAGTTCTTCAAATGGTGCCGCAAATTGGAAAAGTTTTAGAATCCCTTACATAATCCAAGTTTTCAATAACACCAGTTGATGTCAGTCCCAATCAACATGGATCCTTGAGAACTTGATTATTTATAAATGAAAATTGATGAATAACTGATACTTCTAAAGTTTTTTTTTTTTTTTAAATATGTATAAAAGATCCTTTTTTTTTTTAAACATGATTTAAATTTTAAAACCTTTGACTTCTTATTTACTTAAATAAGTAAAAAATTCTTACACCTAAAAAGTTAATTATATATATGAATAAATTACAAACCTTTAAATATGCTGCTTTATACTCATGCAGACACATTTCCGAGCAGAAGTCTTTCTTTTGGTGATCAACAGTTAGACAATATTTAAGGTCTTTCTTCTCTGAACACCATGCACAGCATGGCTTAGTTCTGCCTTTACCAGGCCCTAAAATATTCAAAAATATAGCTACTTTTATAGTTTATACTTTTAGGCACCAATCAAAAATGAGGAAAAAAAATCAGTACCATACCTTAACCTAAAGCATTACTCATGCAATATATGTATGGGTGAATATCAGGAAAAGTGCTAATTTAAGTAACAAATGAATTTTCCAAGCACTTCCAAATGAAAACCAAAAATGTTTCTATTTTCAAACAATAAACTTCGTTGCACATACAATTCATGGCAAAATTTTCAGATTTTACTTTAATTTGTCACAACAGAACTTTTTATTGCCTCAAAATCAGGTCCGCAGCGCGTCACACATTCAAATCCCAAATTTAACTCTTGTCTTTTAGGTAAAATGAATTTAGATCGATAAAAAAAAAAGCAATTTCTGCTCGTCACAAGTTTTCTTAACATGACGTGAGTACAAACTTCCGGAATGATAATTTCTAAACAACACATTTTTGTGGTGCCAATTAATTGCGCTGAGGGAAGCCCTAATGTACAACGTTTAAGTTCTGATCAAAAGTTTTTACTTCAGTTGCATTGAATTACAGGTAAGATTTGTTAAATCTTTACTTTTCCGTTTCTACCAAATGAAGTATCATGTCGGCAGCGGAAATTAAAACACAAAATAAATTAATTTTCAATCTGTTTTTGCATAATAGAAAAGAAGCCTATTGCCCTGGACATAATAAGGCATTTGTATTTTCGAATCTTCAATTAGGGATGTTAAGTTATCATATTGAAGGAAATTCCTCATGTCGCCAGTGTCAAGATAAAAACCATTTGATACGAAACTGATGCTTACGTTACTGATGTTTTTTCACAATTCTTTCCTCATGTAATGAGTTTGTTGAGTTGAATTTTAAAGTACAAAGATAATTTTAAGTGCATCGATTTTCCTGCCAAATTTTTTCATTTTTGAAAAGTAGTTAATTTTTTTTTAAATATGCTTCAAAAATGTTATTTTCTCCCAAAAATTTGAGATCTCAAACAAAATTATTGCCATTTTTCACCCTCTTTTTTTTTACATCAACATTCAGAACTTGTAATTTATTTTGTAATGGAAAAATGTAATTTATTTTGAAATGGAAAACTTACTAACAATTTTGTGCAAATCCCCCTTCCAATCCCAACAAACTTTGACTATCTCGAGTTAATTTTGTTTTTTAAGCTTGTTTTAAGAGTTTAATTTTATTTTGATTTTTAAACTATTAACCTATTTATCTGTTTGAAAAAAACTTCGCTCCCTGGTTTAAACTTTAAACTAACTTTAATTGTCTCTAATTTTATTGTTTAGGAAACAAAAAAGCGTACAGTCTGTGAAAATATTATATTCTAAGTAATAATTATCTTTTTTTTAAACATAAAAGATAGTGAAAGTGTTTACTTTTTAATTCTATACTACTTTCCGCTATTAGTGTTTTATAAAGGAATGGGAACATTTTAGAAAAGTTTGGGAAATATGGTGGTAAAAACAGTAACATCTAAAAAAATTGCAAAAAAATGACTAAGTTGTAAAAATTAAAGGTGATGTATTGCTAGATTGATGGTGCTGCAAACTGATAATATTTTATCATTTCACTTTGCCCCATATTCCCCTACATATATACATATACAAACACATACATGAACACATGCATACTATATATACATACATATCTATGCATATCTATATACATACATCCACACAAGGACCACAACAGAACTTGATACTCATAAAAAGCAGACAAGCAAAATATATAGCTATATTAATAATATAGATATCTGCTCCAAAGATCAATTGAAGATTTTAACAAAGAGCCTTTTGGCACCGCTACTATAATAAATTGCAACGAAAGAATTGAAATAAGAAAAAATAATGAAAGTTGCATACATTTTATTACAAAGGATGACTAAAAAAAATCTAAACCTTTTTCCTGAATGACTTATTAGTTGGACCAGTCTTTACAGATAAATGGTCAAAACAATATTAAGACATATAATCAAGCAATAATTGCTGAATTGTAAAACCAATGAAAGATCTGAAAGATTAAAACTTTTTTGAAAAAAAAGGAAAATATGAAATTTTAAAGGTTAAGTAATTATGGTACATATTTAATCCATTATGCAATAATTAGCCAAATTATACAATAATGAATAAGAGTTAGGTAGGAGATCAACACAAGACCAGACAGCTAAGTAACATATTGTCAAAGGAAAAAAGACCTATCTATTAATAGCACAGGTCTGCAACCAAAAAACTGCATGGGATATTTTGAGTGTACTTTATACTTTTCGGTGTGCTGAATTCAAAACTGACCTCCGTTTTTATCCATCACATACAGTTTTTCCACAAAACGTGTGTACCGAGTATGGTAATATACCATTTTACCTCCATATAATGAAAAAAAAATACTTATTTAGGATTTAAAAAAAAATTTACTACAATAGTTTTTCTTATTTAGTTTTCTTAGATTGTTAAAGAGTACCCCCAGCTATAAAACTGAAAAAAAAAAAGGTGAGAGCGAGGGTGGGGGTCGAATGGGGGAACGTGCAAACAGGACTGCTACACTCACCAAAAGAGCCACATTGATGAGCTTCAAATGTGTTGCACTGGGTTCTTGGAATATTAAGGATTTATTAAAATAAAAGTGATAATGATAAGAGAGATAGTGAATGTGAGGGGATTTTTTTTTTCGTTGAATTTGTTTTTTAAAAGTGTTGGTTTGTGTTGATGTTTTTTTTTTCTTTTTAATTTATTCCCCTTTCTTATGAGATCCAGGAAAATAAAATAATATCCAAATAAGCAGAAATGCTGTCATGGTGCATTTTCCCTATCAAGCTGACACACCCTTTTTATAATAGAACCGTTAAAAGGTGCTAAGCGCAAGTCGCGGCTTTCCAAGTTGGACAGTATTTTAGTTGATCATGAAAAGGTTGTTTCCACCGCTTTACATTAAATTAGGACTGACGAAGCTATTTATCAAGTCTTTGTCAACATATGGAGACTGTTTCAAATATGTTTATTCGAAGTTTCCGAAATTGACTGAAGCTAAATTGAAAGAGGAAATATTCATAGGACCTAACATACGTAAACTTTTATCTGATCCATTGTTTTTGAATCAAAGAATGAAACTGAGAAAGAAGCCTGGAACTCATTTAAGGAAGTGGTACAAAAGTTTTTGGGAAGTAACAAAGACTCTGTCTATAAAAATATCGTTAAGAGGATGCTGGCCGCATTCAAAGCTCAGAACTGCAACATGAGTTTGAAAAATTATAATTCCAACGTTCATGAGGCACTAATACGGAGGGATACTGTAGACACATGTGTCGGCGTTACAAGGAATGATTTTTTCAATGCGAAAAATTGGGAGCTTATGGATGCACAGACATCCGACAAAAGGTCGGATGTCTTCCCATCCCTTTTGTTGGATATCTGTGCATCCATAAGCTCCCAATTTTTCGCATTGAAAAAGGTGTTCCTTGTAACACCAAAACACGTGTCTGCAGTATCCCTGCATTTTAGTGTCTCATGAACGTTGAAATTATAATTTTGCAATTATCACACTGAGGTATATTTTTTCTTCATCAGTTTGAAAATCCATTTTCTACATTTTCATGTAGACTATTTTCCCGAAAACCTTGCTTGCTTTAGTAAGGAACAGGGTGACAGGGTGAAAGATTTCATCAAGATGTGAAAGATACAGAGAGATGTCACCAAGGAAAATGGGACGTAAACATGAAGTCAGACTACTGTTTTATGCTCAAGCGGGAAACAGAGAATTCCAATCAGCAAAAACGTACCAGAAGGAGTATCAGTGAAAGAAAAAACGGCTTTACCATGAAAAGGATTAGACATTAAACGTGATCTACTTTTTAATATGTGTTGTAAATTTTCAAAAAATGTACAACTTCTTTTCTAATAAATACATGATTTTCTTTTGAACTTTTATTTTAGACTTTGATAATTAAACCCTTACATATTGCAAAAAATCTGTTTTGGATTCAGCACACCGAAAAACATTAAAATCAGTCAAAACATCCTATACATCTGTTCAAAAAAATTGTTTTGCTGACCTGTGTAATAGAGAAAGAAATTAATTGAAAGGAAAGTGAGGAACATACGCTGAATAAAGGAAGTGCTCATTATGCCACTCATTCAAAACAGACAAGAAGCTGGGAAAACCAATTACTAATTCGAGAAATTTTCTCATGTGTGTCATAAAATTGTCCTCTGGAAATGAAAAAGTTTCTTGTGTAAGTATTACTCATGAATCTAAAAAAGCTTTTTCAAAAAAATAATGCAAAATTCAGTAAATAATCTCAAAAACTTTTGGTTGCTACACAATCACACAGTAGAAACCCATTATAATGGGGATTGCTTGAAATTCTAGGAAATAGTAAACGCTAGATGTCGGGTCTGGTTCTAATCAAGTTTATGAAAGAGAGTATTTTTTTTTTCTTTTTCTTGTACGGAAAACATTAGCATAAAAAAGACCAATGCAAACTGCAGGGCTCACAAATGATACATTTTTTTATTTCAAGTCGATTTTTTCAAAATCAGTCATTTTATTCCCTTAAAATTCAGTTTTCATTTAAAATGTTTCCAGTATTCCATTTTATTTCTTTATACTGAAAATTTAAAAAATCAGCCAATTAAGGGACTAAAATTAGCTGATAGATTAATAGGCAAAGTGGCCAATTACCATTGATTAATCAGTGAATTACTAATTTTAACTTTTAAAAGTGGAGATCAAGGTCCCTTTTTCTGTGGAGAGAAACAGCAAACCTGTTTGGAGCAATGAAATTCTTTATAGCTTCCCTTTATAAATTGTAATTATTATCCTATTAAAAAAAAAAATAATAATAATATCAGGAAAAAATCAGGACAAAATATTTTTTATCAGGAAGATCAGGACAACTACAATGTCTGATTTTGTAAAAGACATATATAAAATATTTGTTTATCAGAACTAAGAAAAAAACAATAATGAAAGAATTAAAGATGAGATCGGCCAGGGAAAAAAAAGGAAATTAGGGGCGGGAGGATTTTTTTTCCCACATGAGAAATTAAGCAGTGTAATTTTCTTGGTACAAAATAACGTATTCAGAAATTTACAATATTTACATCACAATGTTTTTTTTTTAAAGTTTATGCTCAATATCCCACATGAAAATATTAATATGCAAACTACAGAATACTTTAATTTTCATGTACACCTAAGAATTATTTGCTTCTATACACAGGACACAATTAGAACATCAATGTAATTAACTACTGGAAATAACATATTTTCATTTGATAGATGAGAACCAATTTATCAAAAAGGAACATAGCTATTTTCCAAAAATGCTCATAAGGTGAAAAAAATAATTAGACTATTAGCAAATATTAGACTATTTAGCAAAGGAGTCGAAGCGAGGGGGATAGCCGAAAATGATAGGGGAGACCTTGTTGCTTACTGCTGTTTATTAAAAACAAAGGGGTTCTTTTTATAATCTTTAGGAGAATATTCAGGGGGGAAAGAGATGCATATCCTCCTGAATGAACCACCTCCGACTCCAGAAATTCCGACGTCAATATTGGACATTAAATTTTACATCACTTTACTCACAATTAAATTACTACAAAGTAAAATTGTTTACGTAATTAAATAAATACCGAGCGCTTATCGAGCACCTAAAGATGTCACGGGCATGAGGGAATATTGGGATAACTGCACAAAATTGCAGAAAGAGCCTTGAATTCAGACTGCAATAAATGTTTTGAATGCAGAAGTTAAAGCAGAACAAAATGGAACAAATCAATACATGAAAAGAAAATATTAACAAAAAAGCAATGATATTAATAACCCGTACACGATTACCTTCGGAAAAATAAAATCAGTTCAGTTCGGAGTTTTTCTCAATTTTTTTTTTTAAATATTTCATAATTTTTAGTGCAACGTAATGAAAGATTCATCCAAAAAAAAAACACTTTTTATAAGATGAAAACAGGTCTTGTATAACTAACATAGGGTTGGTTAGGGTAAGTGGGTCCCTTTTTCAGAACAGTTCGTTTTTAAAGCTTTATACAACAGTTTTAAAGCAAAACAGTTTAAACTTTCTGACATATTTTATATTGACATTATTTATAAACACAAGTTCAGCATTATTTCCTAAAAATATGCTTTAAATATTTTTAACTATCGCATTCTTTAAAAAATGATGTGGGGGACCCACTTTCCCCTAGGAAGGGGTAAGTGGGCCACCCCCCATTTACTTATGTTTAAAGTGAGCATATTTAAAAAGGGGGTTTGCGGGTCCTACCAGATAAAGTATGTAAAATTTTAGTAGGAAATATTTTTTGTAAATGGTATCCATTAACGAGATACCTACTTACATTTAAACAGGGTGTCAATGATTTAAATCAATTGATTTAAATCAGTGATTTAAATCGCGATTTAAATCAATTGATTTTTTTTAAAAAATCATTGATTTAAATCACTTTTTATTTAAATCCTTAAAAAATTCTCTTGGACAATCCCAATTTCATTATTTTTACCATTTCTTTTAGAGCTTTGATTTCCATCTAATAAATGGAAAAGTTATCCTATTCATCCCCCCTCCACAGATGCTGGAAGGTTGCAGTCCAAATAATATGTATGCACAAATAGTTTGTCTAATATGTGAAATAAAGAAAATACATGCAGGTGCAGGGCAGGTGTTGCAAATAGTGAATTGAGGGGGGAGGGACATGATAGAATGTGTGTGATATACTTTCAGTGAAAAGAAAAAACAAAAATAACCAAACAAGATGAATTTTCTATGCCTTGCATTAGCAACTGGGGGGGGGGGGGGAGCAGTGTTTATTAGTAGCTGAAATGGAACATATTCCAGCTCTATAAAACAAAAGCAAAATAAAGAGGGGGGGGTGAATAAAGTGAGTATTGGGTTGAGCTTCCTACCCCATTTGATTTTTATCCTAGCTAGTAGACAGGATTATTTTCAGATTGGCTCCTAACACTTTTTTCTGGGTTCTTACTGGTGAAGCTTTACTTCAAAGGTGTTTTTGTATTTTTAAAAACTTAAAGGTAAGTTATTCATAAATAAAAATTAATTAACAACTGAAGTTTCTAATTTTTTTAAAAAAAAATAAAAAAAATCCGATTTAAATCAAAAAAATCTGATTTAAATCAAAAAAATCCGATTTTTTTTATTTTTTTTAAAAAAATCTTTGATTTTTTTACACCCTGCATTTTAATGTGTATGACACAGAAAATTATAAAGCGAAACACAAAACAATTACGTCTGGGAAATTCTTTAAAAGCCGTCAGTCATATTTTTTGCTTTTACACATAAATTAGTGTTGAATAAACATAATAGAATCAATTAAGATCAGTTTTGGTAAAATAAAAATATATATATAAGGTTGAAAAAAAATGGAATACTAGTTTCCAAAATACACTGCTCGACATTGAAAATGCAACACCAAGAAGGAGTGGTCAGAAATTGATGAAATTTGGTAAGAAGACAGAGACAGCATGGAACAATAAGTGATATTTATTTCAAAATAAATAAACAAAATGTAGAGCGAGGACGGCGTCGGTTCAGTAAGAAGTAGGACGACCGCTGACAGCGATGCACAAAGAAACACGTCTAGGCATGGAGTCAATAAGCCTGCGGATGGTGTCCTGAGGGATGGCACTCCATTCCCTTTCAACCATTTGCCACAGTTCGTCCTCTGAACGAGGCAGTGACAGGTTCTGCAAACGGCGTCCAATCACGTCCCACACATGTTCGATTGGTGACAAGCCAGGAGAGTATGGTGGCCAGGAAAGCATCTGTACACCTCGTAGAGCATGTTGGCTGATTCGAGCACTGTGAGGCCGGGCGTTATCCTGTTGAAAAATTGCATTTGGCAGACCCTGAAGGTAGGGGATTGCCACCGGCTGCAGTACATTATCTACATATCGTTGGGCCGTCATAGTGCCCCAAATACGAACTAGAGGTGATACGGAATTGTATGCAATAGCGCCCCAAACCATTATGCCACGTTGTCGCGCTGTGGGGCGTTCCACAGTTACTGCCGGATTCGATCTTTCTCCACGTCGACGCCACACACGTATGCGATGACTATCGCTGGACAAACAGAAGCGGGATTCATCTGAGAACACTACGGTTTGCCATTCTGCCATCCACGTTGCTCTGGTCCAGCACCATTCCAAACGTTGGAGTCTGTGCTGTGAGGTCAATGGCAGTCTTCTTAGCAGGCGCCGTGATTGCAGGCCACGTGCAGCCAGTCGACAGGAAATGGTTCTGGTCGACACAGGAACATCCAGGGTACCTTGCACGTGCTGCAGAATCGACATACAAGTGACTTGCGGGTCCGCCACAGCTTGTCGGTGAATTCGTCGATCCAAGCGGTCTAACGTCACTCTGGCTGCACCTGCACCCCTCAATGTGGCTACATTTCCTCTTTCCAACCATCTCCGACACAGCCGATGCACAGTGCTTGCATCCATGTGGGTATCAGCTGCAATTTGACGTATGGACCAACCTCCCCTTCTCAGTCCGATCACCATACCCCTTGTAAAGTCGTCTATATGCTGGAAGTGTCTTCGTTGAGGACGGCGTGGCATTTCCTCCTATCACACGTATCCTTCGAGACAAAAACCAAATTTCTCCGATAATTAGTCTGGCAGAAAAACCAACATGAACATAGCCCACTTTTCAACTTCATTCTCTTATATCTTACTTCACGTGCGTCGGAGAGCTGCGCATTTCATATCATTTGCATAACTCAGTGACGTGCGTCTACGGTAAAATTTGCATGAATTTCTGACCACTCCTTCTTGGTGTTGCATTTTCAATGTCGAGCAGTGTATATAGTTAACATACATAGACAGCTTTTGCAGTTTTTGTAGCTGAACCATCAATTCTTTCTAGGTATGCATCATTATCTTCATTTCATTTTAGAAATTGCTTCATCAGAACTGCTTTTCATTTTAAAATCATCATTATTATGAGGGGAACTACTTACGCTAATAGGGGAAAACTACAGGGCAAGCAGGCACGTGCCGTGAACGAACGTCCAGGGTAGGCAGATGAGATAATTTATGAAATAATAATACATATGTTGAAAAAAAGCATATTCTGCTAACCGTAATAAAACAGTACGAATATGAATAATATTTACGTATTCCCCTAGTATAAACATATATAAAAAGATTTTCATCTGATTCTATAGAAAATCCATTTTTCTTTTTTTCATTGTGGTGAAAATATCTGTAACTTTCATAAAAATTGGAAGTGGGGTCTTGTTTCATTTTGCTCTTTTTCTTTTTCGATGGATATCAAAACAAGAAATAAAAGTTGTTAATTTGTCATTCTATTCCTTTTGTTGCTCTTAGTTCTTTTTATGGCCAAAAATATTCACAGTACAAAAAAAAATTGTGGCTGGTATAGTCAAAATTAACTGCAACAACAGCAGTTTCTGGAAACAGTTGGCTCATTTCCTTTTCAAAAATAAAATCAAGTACATTTTTTACACATTTGTCACAAAAAACTTGTTCCTATAAATATCTACTAAATCTGCAATCGGTCTTATAATGTCAAAAGTTTCGGTACTTTTTTCTAGACTGCTGAATGCATCCGCCAAAAGTTAATTTTTAAAATTGACTTCCATATACTAATGATATGAATTTTTCAATATTTTGTTACTTTTCTTCGTAATTTTTTTTTTTTTTTTTTCAAAAAGTTGAAACGGAACAACTATCTTGAGGTTTCAACTTAAACATGGGAAACAATATGACAAATGAAAAAACAAAACATTTGAAAACTACGGAAACGTTTCATAGAAAACAAAACACCATATAAAAAATGAATCAAAATGTCGAAACCATTGAGAATTTCGCTAACGCTCACCACTCTACACATAACGTCCCCAAATTGCAGCAGAAAAACAAAGAGACCAGCAGAGAAAGAGTAGCTTTCGAGCTGATCCTCGTTGGCTACGTCAGATAGGCGGATTTCATTCTGCCTCCGCCGTCGCTTTGGCTGACGCGAAGGGGAAAAATGGTGAGGCACGGGGGTGTTTTGCATGCTAAGCATTGCATAGATACGGAGGTCAGGTCGAAAGCAGCGTCGGTCGCTGCTTTTCAAGTGTACCAAAATGAAAAAACTCCTTTTTTTTCTTTTGTTATTGCTGTGTAAAACCTAAATATTTTTTTTTCCAATCAACGCGTTAAATGTCATTGAATGAAGTAGTGAGGTTGGTCTGATTTCTTCGTGGGTAGGCCCTGCCAGCCTTGCCTACCCGGACGGCACGTCCCTGATTGGTAGGTATAATTTACTCTACTGTGAGAGTTTCTTGTGTATTTATTTTTTACGAGTTTCTAATTTAATATCACATATTACGATAAAGGCAATATCAATCGTTAAATCATGAATTGACATCAAGTAGTTAAGCTTCTGTATTATGTCTTAATCTAACCTTTAAAAATTTCTTTATAATGTTTTGTGATTTGTTTCTTTAGAAATTAAGCATAGTAAGAAAAAAGAATTAGGAAACATTTCTAAGTCCATAAAAGATTTAATAAGGTTATACAAAATGTTTTTAACATCTAATAAATGGAATTTTTTTCACAAATAATAACTAATGATGATTAAGTAGGAAATTTTTAATGTTATGGAGTATGTAGCTTCGGCTAGAAACCAATTTGGAATCATTTTTAAAGTAATTTTGATTACTTTAGTTTTTCAACGCAGTGTTTAATGAATGTTAGTTATGATGCACAAAGAAAAATTCTACATTCTATGAATGGAAATAGAAGAGTAATATAAAACTTGAAAAGTGTTTTTAAATGCCTCAACGATTACTTGAAAGTACAGTTATTGCATATATTTCAACTATTTCTAATACAAAAAAAAATTTGCCTGATTCTGAATTATGATGTGTATGATGAGCTACATTTATTTAGGAGAAAGGAAGGGGTCGGGGAATTGGCCACGAGCCTTAGGTAATTTTCAAAAATGACCCGTGGGCCAAAACGTTACGAGACCCCTGTTCTATTGGGAAAGTCCGAGCAAGCGCCTTGAGGGAGAAGGAGTAAAGTGAACTGTGACGTCATCAGCGGAGATGGGGGACAATTGGGGGCGTGGCTTATTGGGTGCCTTTAAGAATTAATTACAAAATAACTAATCATCTGATTGAACTGAAATTGGTGTCGATCGTCATAAAATGACCAGAACTTTCACTTAAAAAAAGATAAAAAATGCATGCAGATTCCTCATTGAAGAAAAATTTCTCAGGAAAAACATTTTACTATCCCTCAAGAAGATCTTTGTACCATATTCCCCCGAATTAGACGGCATGCTGGAAAATTCGAATTTTCCGGCATGACGGATAGTTCAAGTATAGGTGCAGACTAGCGGTCGCCACTCGCCAGCTGGCTACCAAAAATTTTCAATGCCGACCAGAAATATCGGCGCCGATAGCCACCGGTTGACCCGATCCAAAATTCTGGCTTTCATTGTGTGCTTCAAACCAGTTTTCCCGGCTGTCGTAATCACTCTAGGGCGTGACATCATTAATTCGCCTGGGAGAAAAGTTGAAAGGTTGCCCCTCTCCTCGCCAATTCGCAGACCGCATTCGTTTGATGCGCAAAACTAACTGCACATGGCTCATACGCAGGGAGCATGGAAAAACCGGTGCGTTTTTTCTGCAGACTCGATCGCGATCCCCGAACCCAATCAAGGTCAGCTGGTTTACTTGCAGTATCTCGCGAGGAGAAAAGTTATTTATTATCTAATCTATTTTTGGAAGACTTTCTGTTTTTTTAATGAGTGAAAATTACTACCGTATATACTCGCACATAAGTCGAAAAAATGAAGTTGAAAGTTAGGGGGGCGACTTATACGCGGGGCAGAATTTCTGAAAAATTTTCCCAAACAACTTCCGGAAAAAAAAACTCAAAAACGAGAAGATTTTTCAGATTCAGTCCAACTATTTTAAACAGACGCTAAAGAAGTAAATACTCATACATTTTACTGTATGTTTGCATGGTTTGCTTGTGAAATAAAGAATAAATATTTACAATAAACGACCGACGTCGGAAAAAGTGCGGGAATTGCAGAATTTGCGAATTTTCCCATTGATGGTGTTTATCCTTTTGAAACAGAGAGTAATACGGCTACATCGCAAAATTTTATTGATAATAATAATACAAAATAAAAGCAACAAATAGCAAAAATCATTGCTGCAAAATCGAACCCTTACAAAAACCGCGATCGTAAAATCGAACCCTTTACAAAAATCGTGATCGCAAAAATGAACTCTTTTTGTGAAAAAGAATAATAATTGTGTTATTTTCAACACAAGAATGCTCACTGCATTCGATTTTCCTTCTTTTTAAAACGCTTATATATTTAAAAATCGCGATAAAACGTTCCCGGATTGGTCTAGTTTTACAAAAATAGAGATCGCAAAAATGAGCCCTTTTCGTGAAAAAGAATGACAATCGTGCTGTTTTAACACAAGAATGTTCAGTGCATTTCAATTTCCTTTTTTTCAAAACATTTACATTTAAAAATCGCGGCAAAATTTTCCCGATCATTTCAGAAAATGCGGTCTCGACTTATACGCGGGTTTTCGATTTTTTCCCGATTTTTCTTCAAAAAGTAGGGGGGTCGACTTATACGCGAGATCGACCTATAAGCGAGTATATATGGTAGTCGAGGTAGCGCTAAGAGATTGAAATTGGATCCATCTTCCAAGACTTTACTTCAGTTTTTTAAACCGAAAACAACCAGTAGCAAGTAAGTTTTTTTTTTTTTCCTTTTATAATGAAACAATCTTTTTGGAAGATTTATTTTAAACGTGGGATGCATGAAACATGACACCAAAATAAGTAATTTTCATGCTGAATAATAGGCTATCAATTCCAAATTACTTACGTGCCCGATTTACACCTGTTCATGTGAAAGGTCATTACTCGATATTTTAATTTTTTGACGCATTTAGCTTGATTTAAAGTAAAATGCGTCATCCAAAAACTAAGCGTTTTAAGTCCAGTTAGTTAGCGTTTTCCAATTTTAGTGACAGCTTCGATCGATGTACTTAAAGAAATTTTTCCAAACTTTTATTTCAGTATTTTTTAAAATATGTATTGTTTATTCGGCAGCGGTGTCATAATCATACTTTTAACTTTGATTACCCGTCAATTGTCTTAAAATTACGAAATAAGATTTTTCTAACTATGAAATTCGTAAAATTAGCTCGAGTTCCAATACTTGTGCTTGAAAACCTTAAAATATATTTGATTGCTAATATAATAAGGCTTGAATTCCGTAGGAAGTAGTTGCATTGTGTAAATTCATCAATGAAATTTTCATCACATGTGCACTCAAAAAGAAACCCGTCGCGTGACAATTGTTGCACTAACACGTGCTTCGGGAAAATTGCACGTTTTTTTGCACGCACCATTTTCAATGGTGGTGCAAGGCGAGTTTTACTGGTCTAGAACCAGTGGATTAGCAGCAATTTTGAGCTCAGTATACATGTATATTTGGCTACAAAAAATTTGAAGTGGCTACCAAAGTTTTTGGGGTTAGTAGCCACTGGCTACCAAAGAAAAAACCAGTCTACACCATTAAGTTCAAGGTTCATTTTGCAAGAAAACAAAAATTAATTTCTCTCCTCTGTTTCAACCACAAAGCAAACCACTATAAGGAAAAAAGCCTTTCTCAAAAAGAAACCAGTGAATATCAGATCCCTGAGACGAAATAAATCATGGTGATTTGATGGTGCGTTATCTTGCTATTACTTATTAACATTTTTACAAAATTAAATTGTTTAGCTGTATTAATAAAATGATCTATACTTCGGTGTCACAAAAATAATATCTGCACTGAGCGCCAAATGAGAAATAATTTCTTAATGTTTTATGCCTCTACAGATGGCACTTTTTTCAAAAATTTTATTTTAACATTTCCTGTTCATAAATGACCAAAAAACAATGTATTTAGATAATATATGTTGCAACAAATTATACCTGATAAAACTAATTCAATTTTCAAAAAAAGTGCAGATTAGATTTTTGTGCTTGGCACGGTAGTAGATAACTTATACTATTTTTAAAGTTTTTAGTGCTCTTGGGAAGGTATTAAATAATTTTTTTCAACCTTGGTTTTTCCCATGCCGGAAAGGACCAGGTACGGGTCATAGAAGATCTG
Organism: Uloborus plumipes; assembly: GCA_038373865.1. Classification (NCBI taxonomy): domain Eukaryota; kingdom Metazoa; phylum Arthropoda; class Arachnida; order Araneae; family Uloboridae; genus Uloborus; species Uloborus plumipes. Next base: position 29,745 of record JAXGGA010010440.1, on the reverse strand, counting down.
GTGACCCTTAAATTTTGCGGCATGCCGGCTAAAACAGTAACAATGACTTAAACTTGTCTTTTGTTGCTGATCCAGTTAACCTGTATTAATCAAATACAAGCTTTTGCTTTATTTTGGCATGTTTGTTAAGAGTTCTAAATCAACGAACTTTCCTGTAGTCAGACTAGTCAGAGGGTGCTGAATCAAGGGGGTGGGGTTATGCACAGACTGCCGTTAAACTTTTCTGGGGGAGTGTTTTTATTATATAATTTTCCTAATATCTACCATAACTTGGTTACAGTTCAGGATTGGACATGATTACGGGTGGTTCTATGTTCTGCTTGGGCTCTTCTATCACCCCCTTTTTTATGGAAGATTCAGTCAAATTCACACTGTAAGAGTAAGAGTGAAATAGGGGGAAATCAGTATAGTCTCGAGTCTTGTTTTTTAGATCTGTTGCATCAGTATTTTAAATGTTTTAAAAGCTTTAAGGGTTTTAATTTCTTCACGATGGGTTACTGCAACTTGTAGCTACTTTTTTGAACTTTCAACGTTGGCGTAGGATGTGTTAATCTGATATATTGATAACTATGTTGTTTTTAGCAAATCATGGTTCGTTATAGTTTAATATGTAAGATGAAGCTAATCAGAAGTTTTTTAAATTGTATTTTGACTAGTTTCAGCCTTAATAAATGGTATCTTGATAAAACGGGGGGAGGGGGGATGCCCCTCTTGACCCCCTACATAATGAGTCGTTTGGTAAGTTATTAACTTCCTTGAAGTACAAAAATACCCAGAAAATTATTTGGGAATTTTTTAAAAAAAAATCATTTTTTTCTCTTTGACCATGGCTACTGTGCTCGAAACCACTTAATGTGGTAACATTGCACTTTGAATGAGGATAAGTTTCCTTATTTAGTGACTGATAGTGTTTCTTGACATTTTTCCGCAATGTTTCACCTTAAAATTTTATTCTTCGCATACTCAAATTTAAAAATGAGATCGAGAAATTAGCCCTTAAGGTAGAATGAAAAAGTAATTTTCAACCTGAAAGACAAATGTGGGTTTGGAAAAGAAAAAGGACCCGTGTAAGATAACGAATGAAGCATTCTCTGATCAGACGTGTCAAGAACTTAAAATCAGTTAGTAAGATAGGGGGAGTTCTCAATGTACTAAATAAAGTTCTAAATTTTACCGAATAATAAAATACGAACCTGTTCACATGTGCCAACATGTTACGATAAAAAGCATGAAAAGAAAGAAAAAAACAATCACTTATCAAAAAAATTTGAGGTGCCACTGGCTTTGATCTAGGGGGTGCAGCTGCCCCCCCCCCCCCCCGGCTACGTCCTTGGGGATAGAGCACCATCTTTCTTCCAAAAAGAGCAGAATGCTTAAATTTTAGGAGCGATCTTATGCATAAATGTACAAATTAGCCAAACTTCAAACCTCTCAGCCAAGTTTGAAAAGTCTTAGTTAAGATAAATGTTAACAAGCTTTAATTAATATTTTCCCTATAATGCATAAATTTTTTCCCAGTGGAAATTTCAGAGAATTTTAAATTCACCAGTACTTTAGCTCAATCAGAGCTCTTTTCCGCCAGATTTTTGATTTTACTGCATATCGCAAGGTTGCAAATGCTTTGTGCGGGCCTTGTGATTTTTTATATTCACTCTAGGTCCTCTAACATATTTAGGGAAAAAATGTACATTGAGAAAGCATTTAAAAACAAAACATTTGAAAGATTTGCAAGTAAAACTCAAAGAACTATTCAAGTTCAATAAAGAAAATGAGCTTCGAGATGAAATCGGGATTGAGCTCGGAAATGAGCACCCATGCAGAAAATGAGTTTGAAACATATCGCCATTTCAGTAGAATGACAGGTTGACAGGTTTTCGAAGTAAAAACATAAAATATTTTTATATTTTCCATTGTTGTAGAAAAAATAATGCAATAATGTTATGCTATAATCAGAAAAAGCCCCCTAAAAAAGTCGTATCATTCGAAAAAACACACTATATGCAAACATACAGCTTTAAATATTACAATGAAATTGCAATATCAATGATTTTGAAATATTACAATGTAGGTCAAGAGTTTCAACAATGTTAAATAATTATTAAACAGCAGCTTTCAAACTAACTTCAGAGTTACTAGACTGTGTAGAGTTGCCAACTTATTTTTCAAAATAAAAAGGAAGAAAACTGATTATTCAATATTGCCAGCAGAGTAATATTAAGATTTCTCATCCATTGAAATTAAATGCAGAGCCGGATCATCGATTTTTCCGAATCAGGGCAACACTTTAAAAGCAGCGCCCCTTGCCCATATTCTTTCAAGCTTTTATATTGAGTCTCAACGAGGTGGAAAAAACCCACACAAGCAGAAACAAGGGGAATTTGCTACCCAGATTTCGGCTTCCTCCTCTTCCCCCTGTCCTCCCCAAATCCGAACCTAGAACACTGGCTAAATGCAATAAAAAATATAAAGTGGTGCAAAATGGACCGCCATGATTTAAATTTCCCAAAATGATTGTAATGAAAGCAAACTTCCTGAAAGTACAAAATGATTTTTAATTCTAGTTGCACCATCTCCTAGCAATATATTCAAAGAGAAATTTAAAAAAATAATGACAGAATTAAAAGAAACAGATAAGTGAAAACTTTAATTTCAATGAAGACATTTTTCTTTTCCTCAAATGGCACACAATGGCGATTGTTTAGGGACGAAAATGCTGAACATGTGAGAGAAGGGCCCAGGGGGCCCTAAATATAAGGGGTGGGCTTCTCCCAAAATCAAGGAAAATTGTCCCAAAATAATTTTAATATGTGTTTTTAAAAGGAAAGGTCCCGAATTTCTCCCCCTTTTGCTAAACATCAAGAAGGATAATTTAAAATTGCATTTAAAAGAATCAACGCCAAAAAATTTTCAGGAGAGCTCTCAAATACCTTTCTCTCACTTAAATTTGGAAAAATTTCTGAGAGAGAGAGCACCCTACCCCCTCGATTTCTTTGAACGAATTATAGCCTTATTGCAAGTTTAAAGCTTCAATCTCACAAAATTTGATTGGCAGCTTCTGAATCTATACTTTTTTCCTAACATCGTTAAAGATAGCCTAAAATGGGTTTTCAGGCTGTCATAATTTTAAAACATTTCTAGTAGAGTGCTCCTGAACGAAAGTCTAAAATAAGGTTGGCTACGCTTGGTTACTTCGGCCTCCTCCAAAATTCAAACATATATACGCCACTCATGTGAGATGCAATGAAAACCAAGAAAGGGTCAATCAGTTTGAGTTGCTGCACAATAAGATACCGAAAGCAACATGTAAATGAAAAATAAAGTTTTTTTCGTTTTTCATTTATAAGAAGTTACTAATTTAATAGGAAGGAATTTGGCAAATTAAAGATTGTATTATTTGACTGATGTTTTTATTCCCCAAACTTGGAAACTAACAAAATTCTACTGGAATCTAAAAACACCAATAAATGCTTCATCTTTCCATCTTTGTTCTGCAAGCTATTGGACTCAAAACTTTAAAAAATTTTACTTGTTTCCTGCAGCAAAAAAGAAAATTACTGCTCTTATTTCGTTTCTAATTGATTACGAGCGTTTTCTGTTTTGATAATTTTTTCTTTTAATTTCATTACTACTAACTGTACTGTTTTCTTTCTTTTTATTATTATTTATTTATATTTTATTTTTCATTTATTTCTTTAAATTATTTTCAACTTATTTATTATTATCTATATATTTTATTTATTTATTTTTGTATTTTTTATTCATTTTTTTAATTTCTTAATGCATTTTTTTCTCTTTTTTTAATATTTTTTTATATTTATTTATATTTTTTTCATTACCTTTATGCAAATATTTTACTTATACATATTTTTTACTGAATGTTTACCCATGTGGGTTGTTTTGTAAATTTTCACATACGTCATCCCATAATTTGTTATATTTAACATTACTGAATATGTACAGAGAGATGGCATATTTAGAAAATAAAGAAATAAACATCTAAAAGTTATAGAAAAATACATACTAAGATCATAATTAACAAAAAGACAATTTAACTGAAATTGTATGGCAGTTTGCTTTAGGAGAATTTTCTTATTTAAAGTGATCACATTAAAAGAAAAAAAATCATTATAAAGCTTTTAACAATTTTAACTCACACAAAAAAAGTAATTCATTAGAAATATTTTCAGGTCACTAAGATTTGATAGCTAAAGAAAAAAGGATTGATAAGAATAAGTAAAAACAAATCAATTAGATTCAAGATAAATATCATGTTAAAAATTTTTGAGCTCTACACTAAGATCCAAACAGTATTTTATACTTATTTGCACAATAATATAAATTACCTTTATGTAATTTTTGATATCACACTAAATTTCAAAATTTGAATTTGCAAAAGACTCTTAGGTGCAGTAAAAATAAATTTTATATTTCTCTTTATACAAGCCAAATGTGCACTAAATATTTAAATTTTACCTTTAGCAGGCGCGCTAGCCATGTGGGGCAGCATCAATACATTCACTTCAGCACATAGTCTACAGAACTCTAGCTGAAAAAGGAATAAAGTAGTATAAAGATTTTATGTATATATATATATATACAGTCAAGTTTCGATACTCAAATATTCTTTTCTATCGAAATTTCAGTTAGGTTCTCTTTTGAGAAAGCTGTGGGAGCTTTGCATAACTCAAACTACTAATTACTTAAAGCTTTTAGCTGGTCCCTTAGGACTTCGAGTTATTGAGCCTCAACAGTGTATATATATATATATATATATATATAGAGAGAGAGAGAGAGAGAGAAAGAGATAAAAAAAAAATAACTGATGAAAAGATCAAACCAAAAGTCCCATAATTGAGCAGAGCAATAAACCAATAAGCCAAGTACATAGCGTAGAAAATTTCAAGTAAATTAACTAAATACAAATAAAAATGAGATATGTATATTGTGCACCCGAATATTTTTTCAATTAAACAAATTGCCGACATGGACTGATGTAAGCTACACATTGCCCATAGCATATTTGTAAAACATACAAAAGGAAATTATTCTTTAGATACAAAATTGATTGCATATTTTAAAATTACATTTACAAATTTATCCTTCAAGCCAGTCACTACTCTAAATTACAATGAGTTAGGAAAAAAAGCTTCAATATGATTTAAAACAACATGTCATTCTTAGCACCTAGGTAATTGTCCCATTTTATCCTCCCCAGAAGAAAACAGCAGAAAAATTTGGGAAAAAACTGCCCTGGACAAAATATCATTGTGTCCACTTGTTTCAGTTATTAAAAAATTCTTGACTAAAAAGGAATAACTTAGCATCAACAAATCAATATATTGATTCTTCTGACTGGAAGGAACATTTTAACGTAAATTTATCAAACATGGAGTATATATGCACAGCGTGGGAAATAAGCGGTATCGCATCGCAGTTTGCGATTCGAAACGAGTGAAAGACGATGCAATATCCTAAATTGCATCGAAAATTTTGCGATGCAAAAAAAAATTGTTTTTTAAATATTTTTTGGAAAAATTACACGTTTCTAACTTTAAAATTGGTGCATTGAATCCATTCCTCCGGGCCCCCTCTTTTGATTGACGTTATCTCTCCACATAGGGCGTGACACATGGGCGTGACCAACTCGTCAAAGTAGCTCACGTTCGAAGTAGTGCGCACACCGTTCTGAAAGATGATCGTCTTTCATTTGACTGCCCCCCCCCCTTCACCAAGCCGAACATCAATGACTTTGGCAACCTATTTTTCGCAGAACGAGAAAGTGCTGAATCATTATCTTTGGAGCCCAGCGGAGCTGGGAGGCCCGATAACAAAGGAGTGGCCAAGGTCAGAGCGCAACAAGGTCACACCACCGTAAAACAAGGGGGAGATCGTGCCCAGTTGCTCCTCTCATACCACGTGACCTTCCTCTCTTTTTCGCACCTCTCCCTTCGGGCCTTCTAGTAGATATAGGAGAAAACTGAGAACTTGCAGTTCGATCGTTATTCGTCCACGTGCTTTTCGTAGGCGCAGGAAAATTACGGTGTTTGTGTATTTTCTCCACGTGCACGCTCCGAATGCACGTGAGTTGCATTCTTTATGATCCGTGCGCGCTAAAATAATGACTACTAGCACATACATAAAGATATCGACTGTTAAAAAGTGAATCAATGAGTTGGATCCTACAAAGAAATGGTTGGACTTCGTGGAAAACGATGATAAACTAACAGTCAAGACTGTGTTTTGCCAAATTTGCCGGGACAATGTTAAGTCATTGAAAACAATGAGGAACTTCAGTTGCTCATTCATTGATGGTGTGTCCGGAAAAACAGTGAAAAAGGATAGCGTATAAAAGCATCTTAAATCTGAGATGCATCAGGCCAGTGCTTCGAAGTGTGGAAAAGCTGTGTTGTCACTGAACGATTTCTATAAAAAAAACTCCCATTGGACAATCGATGGCTGGGAGCTGTGCAGCTACTAATGCGCGTGTGAAAAAATTGGTGGATATATCATATGTGATAGCCAAGGAAGAAATTTCGTTTGCAAAATATCCCAAGCTTGTAGAATTGGAACTGCGCCATGGTGTTGATTTGGGTCAAACCTATCATCACAAGAATGCATGCATTGAATTTAGCGAGTGCATTTCAGATGTCCTAAAAGATGAGCTGGTCAATGATTTAAAGAAAGCACAGTATTTCACGGTCTTCATAGACAGTAGTACAGATGTGAGTGCTCTTGAACATGAAATTGTGTATGTTATGTATTTGAATGATGAGGGAGATGTTAAATTTAGCTTTTTGAACATTTCTGAAATTAAGAGTGCTGATGCATTGGGGATTAAAAATTCATCGATTGAATCATTTACCAGCTGTGGCATAGCTGATTTTGAAACCAAACTGGTAGGTTTTCTTGCTGATGGAGCAAGTGTTAATATGGGTGAACATGGTGGTGTTGCAGCACAACTAAAAAAAACCTGTCCTTGGTTAGTGGTCGTCCACTGTTTGAACCATTGTTTAGAATTGAGCATTAAAGAGTTCATGCTTTCAACATATTTTGGAGCAATAGCAAGACTCATGGAAGAATTACACAATTACTACAACAAAAGTGCAAAACGAATTCGGCAATTTAAGGAATTAGCTGAAGCTCTTGACGAAGACATTTGTAATGTCTTCGGCTGTTCGTGCCTTACGAGTGTATGGTACAAGATGGATTGGACACACAAGAAGAGCTGTTGAAGTTTTGCTTCGTAATTATACTGTTATTGCAACTCAGCTTGAAACTATAGATGCGGATCCAAGTTTCCGAGCAAAATATGAGAGGGCCAAAATAGTTGGAATACTGCAAAAGATCAAAAGTGTAAAGTTTGTGTGTTGGTTGTTGTTGTTGAAAGATGTTCTGCAGCCTCTGTCAAAGTTATCTTCAATTCTTCAGACGGATGATGTAGATATTCTCATGTTCCTTAATTGACTTGAAGAATTTTATGATTCTGTTAAAAATTCACAGTTTTCACAAGAGGGTCATTCCATGGCAAGTGCACGAGGCGTCCCCACTCGACCCCCTCCGATTTTGATGAAATTTTTTTGGATGTACATATAAGACTTGCATGAAACCATACCAAATTATAGCTCTATAAGCCTTATGGTTTAGCCAATAAAAATTATTGAAAAAAGGCCTCTTTTTCGTGTCTTGAAAAAAATGACCAAATCGTCAAGTTTGTGCTTTTATTGCTCGCGACCTAAGACGATTATCAGGCTCAAATTTGGTGATTCTGATCACTGTTTAGGGTAGAATAGCCTACTTGTGTAACAAAAGCTCCAGACACTGTAGATTTTTTGCAATTTGCTGCCAAAGTTGGTAAAAAATCGTATTTTTTTAAATTTTGATCATACGTTATCAGCTTGTATCTGCTGAGAGAATGACTTTCTGAAGCTAATTCTTTCCTCGTTTGTAGCCTGATAGTTCGTCCGAAAGGTGTGCAAGTGGCATCTCGATAGCTCAAATAATTGCTGAATTATGCGAGTTGAAATTACAGTTAAATCTTTTTTCTCAATTTTGTCTCAATTTCAAAGGGCAATATCTCAAAAGGGTCATCTTGGATTTCAATTTTCTTTACATCATTGGAAAGAACACACTTTTCTTAACTAAAAAACGTTATTTTTATTTTTGAGACAAACCAGTTTCAAGGGATATTGCAGGTCAAAAATGTTTACGTCATTCAACGTGAAATCAAAGAAACAAAGACATAGACCTCAAAAGTTGATGTCAATTTGTTCTATTAAAATTTACAGGAGCTATTGCACTTATGTTCATACATAAAAAAGTTTTTTCAGATGTTTTTGAACTTTAGTTTTTGTGTGTGCATCCATAAAAACTCAAGAAATGGCAAAAAATAAAGTTTTGTTTTTAACAAAAATAATTATCTTCTTATCGCTGCTATAAGAGCTTGAGTCTTTTCCTATGTGTTACTTTTAAGCTCTTGAAACAGAATTTCGGATGATATGTCACTTGGCCAGGTTGTAGGTCATTAATGTTTCAAGGTCATAAAAAACATTTTCCCATTTTTCATCAATTTTGTTTATGGGCAAATTGCAATCATAGGTTGAATATCTAGACACATCCTCGGCATTATAATGAATGGATTTTCAATTAATACTTATCATATTTTCAATTACTATTATTATCATTTATTTACACGGTGGAAATAATTGCAATATTCAACTCTATCGAAAACTTTCGTTATCGCATTTTAGAAAAATGGTTCTGCAATCTTATTATACATATTTTTTATCACGTACACACCATATTAACTGTTTTATTTATTATTTATCTCATTTATTAATTATTTTTATTATTTTTTATTTTTTGAAAAAGGAAACAATGCTTTTTATGACCTTGAAACATTAATGACCTATAACCTTGCCAAGTGACATATCATCCGAAATTCTGTTTCAAGAGCTTAAAAATAACGCATAGAGAGACTCAAGCTCTTATAGCAGCGATAAGAAGATAATTATTTTTGTTAAAAACAAAACTTTTTTTTTTGCTTTTTCTTGAGTTTTTATGAATGCGCACTCAAACACTTAAGTTCAAAAATATCTAAAAAAGGGTTTTTTCATCAGAACATAGGTACAATAGCTCCTGCAAATAATAATAGAACAAATTGACATCAACTTTTGAGGCCTAATGTCTTTTTTTCTTTGATTTCACGTTGAATGACGTACACATTTTTGATCTGCAATATCCCCTTGAAACTGGTTTGTCTCAAAAATAAAAATAACGTTTCTTAGTTAAGAAAAGTGTGTTCTTTCCAACGATGTAAAGAAAATTGAAATCCAAGATGACCCTTTTGAGATATTGCCCTTTGAAATTGAGACAAAATTGAGAAAAAAGAAGTTTAACTGGAATTTCAACCTGCATAATTCAGCAATTATTTGAGCTATCGAGATGCCACTTGCACACCTTTCGGACGAACTATCAGGCTACAAACGAGGAAAGAACTAGCTTCAGAAAGTCATTCTCTCAGCAGATACAAGCTGATAACGTATGATCAAAATTTACCAAAATACTATTTTTTACCAACTTTGGCAGCAAATTGCAAAAAATCTACAGTGTATGGAGCTTTTTTACACAAGTAGGCTATTCTACCCTAAACAGAAATCAGAATCACCAAATTTGAGCCTGATAATAGTCTTAGGTCGCGAGCAATAAAAACACAAACAAGACGATTTGGTCATTTTTTTCAAGACACAAAAAAGAGGCCTTTTTTCAATACTTTTTATTGGCTAAACCATAACGCTTATATAGAGCTATAATTTGGTATGGTTTCATGCAAGTCTTATATGTATATATCCAAAAAAATTTTCATCAAAACCGGAGGAGGTCGAGTGGGGATTTTGTCGAAATTTGGGACACTTGACATGGAATGACCCAAGAGCTGAACTCAGTTTTGTCTCCATTGGAAGATGAATCAGATGATTCAAGTGACAGCGATATAAAAATAAATTTCGCGGAGTAGAGCTTGTGCAGCCTACTTGTGTTTCAATTGAAAGTTTTTATGCTGATTGCGAAGATATGTTAAACAAATTAAAAGAATGTGTCTATAGCAGATTGGGAGATTTGCAGGAGAGCCCAGTTTTTCGAGCAGTAAGACTTCTAGAGCCAAAATTATAGCCAAAAGAGAAAGCTGATCTTCTTAATTTTGGAGCTGACGATATTCAAGCGGTTATTGAACATTTTAACAAATTTCTGGAAATAAAAGACATTGATCCACAAAATGTTATAAATGAGCTGAATTCATTTAAAATATTTTGGCTCAGAAATCTTCAACATCTAACAAAGAATATGCTGTGGCAATGTCTAAAACAGACTTATTGTAGTCAATTTTCGTCTCTTGTCATTATCGTAGATATTTTGCGGATACTACCCGTTTCTAATGCCAAAGTAGAACGGGCATTTTCCTCAGTTAAGCAAATTAAAACAGATAACAGAAACAGATTACGTACAGAGGTACTAAATAACCTCCTTACCATAGCATTAGAAGGGCCAGAGCTTGCCAATTTCGATCCGGAAGGAGCAGTTAACAAGTTTTTTGATAAAAAAGAAAGACGCCCTTCTACTCAACCATATGGGAAGAGGGTTAGACTTACCTCCGATGCTACCCAAGGAAGTCCTTCAGATGTTATGGAGGTTCTGGATGTGGAATAAGTGCCATTCAACTACTATTACATTAGACTGATGTTTTACAAATACAGACAGTTTTGTGTTTAATGTTTTTTTGTTTTAAAAATTGACTTTGATTTTTGTTTCTTATACAAATTTGACTTTCACCTCAAGAAAAGTGCTGTTCAGGGGTAAAAGTACAGCCCCCAGAAACTGCAGCTCAAAAATTTCGGATCACAAACGCCCCTCTTGCTGTTGCACACTGTATATGCACAACATTATATGAAATATTGGTTAGTTTATTTAAAAGCTTTTTTGATGGTACCAAATCCATAAAACAGATGATTAACATTAAGTTTTAACGCATAACATACCTAGCTCTATCCAACTGTGCCATTGCGTATCAGTTTTCAGATGCTATTCCATAAAATTATGTGAAATAATTCATTTTTTGACACAAAAGAGACTGTGGGTTCATTTTTCATCAATAGCTAGCATGATATGTTTTAAAATGAAGGGTAAATCATGGAATTTGATAAAGAAATAAAGAAGTTATCTTGTAGTATAACAGAAAACAAAATAGGCTGGATAAATAATATAAAAGATTTTTTAAGTTAGATTTAACGAGTCAAAATCAATGTTTAGTTTCTCAATTTTAACAACAACAGAACTAGCTTAAGAATACTGCAATGAGATTATATTACTAACATTAACTAAAGTTGGATTAGAAATGTGCTGAATAAAAAACCCCAGTGAAAAGTTTTTCGCTGCAAGGATTCAAACTTCTGCTGTTCCCATAACCCATAATAAGCAGAAAGCTCTATCCAGTGTTAGAAGTAAGTGGTTGTTAAGTTTTATTTTTAGAACCAAAACTTTTGATTTGACGCCTAAAATTTTGAGACACATTGACGCTTTTCCCCTCTTACTCATGTTTATTTACAGATCTTTTTGAATGAGCAGCATTTTTGACTCAAGAATTATTTTTAATATTGGAATACATATATGTTTAATTCTCAAAAAATGGCCCCTATAGTGAATTCAGCGAGAACAGATCATGGAAGTAAACAAAGCAGCGTGACGCTTGGGCGATACTGTTGTCTGCTTTGTATTGCAGCGCCAAACAGATAAGCGAAATGTTCCTGAACAGAATTGTCAATCCAGTAAAAAATTCACAAAGTGACAAATATTGCCAATAAACAGCAACCCTTGTTCTTTACTTTCACTGTTGCTTCTCATTTAATTCACTATAAGTTTGATTTTGACGCCTAGAAACTTACATTAAGCGTCATGATGACGCCCAGATTTAACTTTTTATTTCTAGCACTGGCTCTAATCAACAGCATTAATCGTCTTAGTTTCCCAATCCTATTTTTGAAGTAATGCGTAAAAAACAGAGAAAAAGCAAATTTTAAACCGCGGATTTATTTATCATCAATAGCCGACACAATAAGCTTTAAAATAAGGGGTAAATTATGGAACTTGATAAAAAAATGACGAAGATTTAGTGTGGTAAAGAAAGCAGGCTAAAGAAATAATACATAACATACATAAAAAATGCAGAAATTTTCTACTCCTTACCTGATAGACTTAGAAGTAACAAAAGTAGTCACCGAAAAATAAGAAAATATTAACCATAATCATCTTCTGAATCGCACAGCACATTTTTGTTTCGTGAAATACTGTCATCGTTTATTGAAATTTCACAAGATCGTTTCTCAAACATTAAGCAATTTTATATGCATACAATGATAAAACCTATCACTATAGCTGAGTATTTATTGAATACGACATTCCAATCAAACTACGTACCTCAGCAAGCAATACTAAGTAATATGAGTACGATTCATTATTTTTACATTACATCTTCAGCACACGAAAGTCATACTTTACTTCGTGAGTTTTGAATGATAAAAGTCACATAAAAATTATGCACAATAAGACTACAATTATATCATAATACTCTCATCAGTACGTACCCACGTACAAAGAGTAATTATAATTTTCATAACGCCGGAAAATAACTGCGTTGACAACATGTTGCGCACAGATATTTTCGTAAACGAAAGACATATGTTCATTTAACATCTGTGTATGACTTCTTAAATTGAGTCTATCCACCAAATAAAATGGAAATTTGAGTTGGCACAACCGGCGTATCAATGAAAGCAAGTGACACCAAACGTAAATAACAACAACGACAACACAACAGTTACGCACTAGTAACCGACATTTAAAGCACGCTAAACCATTTTTGCTGATCTCCACTGTAAAGAAGAAGTGAGAGTGATAATGTTCTTTGAGCTAGGCGTTAAGCCTTGCATAAAAAAATAACAAGTAGACTCATTTCAGCTTTGAAAATTCTTGAAATATTTTGAAAAACCAAATCACTTGAAAAAAATAATCATTTCAGTGTCTTATCAGAAGTTTCTAAACACGCTTAAGGGCCGAATTCAAGTGAAACACCATTGCAATCGCTTCGAGGCGATCGCAAATTGCAATCGCTACTGGAAGTCGAATTACATTAGAATCGCATCTCGTAGCGATTGTAACGTATCCAAATTTGGGAGTTTGCGATTGCATTGGTAAGTTGCGATTGTCCGTGTTTCCCTTGAATTCCTGCCTAAATGAAAGTACAAGAACCGAGCTCATCGTCTTGGGCAGGAATTCAAGGGAAACACGGACAATCGCAACTCACCAATGCAATCGCAAATTCCCAAATTTGGATTCAAGTAAAACGTTACAATCGCTACGAGATGAGATTCGAATGCAATTCGACTTCCAGTAGCGATTGCAATTTTGGTTTATTGCGATCGCCTCAAAGCGATTGCAATGGTGTTTCATTTGAATTTGAGTTGCGATCGTCCGTGTTTTAATTGAATTCCTCCCTTAGGCAGGAATTCAAGTGAAACACGGACTATCGCAACTCACCAATGCAATCGCAAATTCCCAAATTTGGATAAGTTACAATCGCTACAAGATGAGATTCTAATGTAATTCGACTTCCAGTAGCAATTGCAATTTGCGATCGCATCGAAGCGATTGCAATGGTGTTTCACTTGAATTCGGCCCTTTTAGTCCGTGACGTTACGTTTGCTCTCTGGCCGAAAGCGACAAAAGTTTTCACTCTCCCGGTTTTACTATCGCTTCCTTAAAATAAGGAATGTTTTCTTTTTGCTAGTTGCTATTGCACAGAAAGGTAGCAATTAATGGACGAAATTAAAATACAAATAGAAAGAGAAGGCAGATAATATCTTAATCAGGACCGTCACCAAAGGAGAGTGTCGTAGGGTGCAACCCCCCCCCCTACCCCTAACCACCCCCATCCTTTTTTTTTTTTTTTTCAGAAATAGGGCCGCCGATTTCGTAAAAGAAATTTAAAAAGGGAAAAAAAATGCTCCTAATTCTTAAAAAAAAATTAGCACAAATAAACGAATAAAATTAAAGTGACACAAAGATTTTTTCTGAAAAAATTTAAGAGGCAAATCCAATTTTTGAATATTATTTAAGAATTTTTAATGTTTTGCAATATAAGTTACCTAGCTGAGGGCCGCCGAAATGCACTTTTCGAATATTTTGATAACTAAAGAAAGTTATTCAGTGCATTAGTACATAATACAAACCCATAGCAAGATCCATTTTAGTAAAAAATTAATAAATAAATAAACAAAATAGCTTCATAGTGGCCGCCGACATATTTACATTTCTTTCTGCTTTTTTCCTGTAAAAATATCATCATAAAACCCAGTTCAGTGGAGAAAAATACATGCGCCGTCAAAATATATTTTGTATCGAAAAAAAAAGTTTAAATACAATGAGTAAAGTTTAAAATTATTGTAAAGGATAGTCTCACAAGTAGTTCTAAGTGTTTCAATCTTTCAAGTGAATGTGAAACGATATTCATCAAGAGATTCAGAATCCACAAAACTTACAATAAAAAAAAAAGTGAAAAAGAGAAGTCTTAAGGTATCACTGAAAAGTGCCAATGAAAAAAAAAGGTAGGAGGGTCTTTTTATTTTACTGGGACCACGAACGCCTCTTTCTCTGTCTCTTACGGTCATCAATTAAAGCTTATAGGAGAGCGTCACCACCGAAACATTCGAGAAACGATTCCGCATCAAAGATCCTTTAAAAATTCGATTTGGAAAATTTTCAGATCCCAATTTGGAGTAATAATTTACCTCCGGAACCCTTAAAAATATCATCAAGGATAATATCTGCATATCTGAGATTTCCATTTCAGAAAATTACCCAAGGAATGCATCGTATCTTTCCTCTCACTAACATCACAAATAGTGCCTGATTAACGCACGGTCCTATAGGTCCGAGGGCCTGGGCATCACAATTTTAGGGGCACCAAAATAGGATACATTTCATTCTTTTTTCCCTTTTTTGGGAACTATTACTCTGAAAATAAGCAGATTTTTTTGTGAAAGGCACCAAATTTCATCAGAAATTAGGTATCATCTTGCCTTGATCGGACCCTGATCACAAATGATCACCTAATTTGAGTTTTAAGCCAACTTCAAAAATTTTCCTGGTGAGCGTCCCGTTTCTCTCCGACGTCTGTGAAGATTGTCTTAAATTTCGTTTTAGGGTCTTAAATTTTGAAAGGTTTAAGAGGGACAGCTCCCGATTCCCGAAAACTCCTCCCCTTAACATTAAGAAGTTAAATGGTGGGGGGAAGCATCTCTCAAGCAGTTTTTTTTTTTTAAATTTGGCTATATTAGTGTTTTTTAGCATTACTGATTAAATGATCTCTAAAATATGCCATAAACGGCCTCAAAAATCATGACGGATGGCCACCGTAGACCCCCTTTTCGATTCAAAGTCCCATTTTTATGAAACAACATAAAAACAGACAGTTTTGGAACATTCAGCTTCTTTTTTCGTGAAATTAAAAAATCCACTGAGTAAAAAGAAATCATTTTTAAATTGATCATTACTTTTTAAAAGTGAAAAGTGAAGGTCCCAGTCCCTATACTTTTGGAAGTGAGGGGGCAGTCCTCCCCCCCCCCTTGTCCCCTCCTACGAACCGCCTATACTGCCCGCTGAGCAGACAAAGAGAAAATGAAGAAGTTATGGAGGGAGGGAGCAAACCCTGAATCACGGTAATCTTCTTTCTAAGTCAAAGCGAATAATTTTAAATATTTTTGATTTACAAGATTATTGCGCGAAAATCCCAGTTTTCCCACAGTAAAAACTTATTAGAGGTGGCCACACGTACGGAAATTAGTAAATAACATGATATGGAACCATTTAGTATCTAGTTAAATGGGAGTATTTAGTTAAACAATTATCTGATTATGAAACAATTTTTCCTTTGATCTCTTTAAATCAGTTTTTCCCAAAGTGCTCCATATCAGGGTACTACCACTACTCGGGGTCCAAGTCGCTCTCCAAGAGGTTCATGCCAGTGATAAAAGAGAATAAGGTGCATGAACTGCAAATAAGGGTCCATGACCCTGATTCCCATCTAAACAAGATATCACTGAAATTTACGCATTCTATAAATGCTATAGTTAGCCAAACATAATTTTAACCTATGCACTTACATAATGCATATTTGTTGGATAAGACCAGTGCTTAATTTCTGGAAAAAAAAAAGAAGTTTAAGACCCCGAGCCTTATATAGTCGCAACAACTTAATTTTAGGCGTAAATAACTTGAATTTCTCTTAAAATGCAAAAATTTGCAAAAAATTGAAACAAAGTGTAGGAAGCCAGATCCCGCAAGCTCCTGCGTAAATTAGGCACATGGATGAGGAACACCATGAAATTTTAGGTATTAGAAAAACTAATTAAACCAAAATGAGTTTGAAAATGTTGTTTCAATGCTGAGGATAGGAAATTAGGTTTTATCTTTTTTGTACTATTATTATTATTATAATGTCATTCCATATAAAATCAACAAATTTTCAGAAAAGTTCATGGCGCACCATTTTTGGTTTTGATCAAATTTGGTTGGTGATATGCACAAATATTCTGTACCTCTAAAAAACTGTTTTATTTTTTTCTCGAAAAATTTTTATTCTCGAGATATAGCCATTTCTTTGCTCCGCCGATGAGTAAAATTCGGCATTTTTTATCCTTTTTCTAAGAGCTCTGGTAAATTTATTTAAAATGGTAGAAAGATCAAACATGGCTTATTTTAAAGCGGAACGAATGATCTTTGATTTGTGCATGAAAAAAAAAACGATTTAATTTAAGCCTAAATAGAAATTTTCCGGGGTCAATTCGAGGTTCAAAAAGTGCCGTTTTCGAGATTTCAAGCATTAAAAAATGTATGAGGGACTGACAGTGGGGTTCTAATTTTTCTCTTGTGCCCAGCTACTGATACTAGAAGCACAAAAAAAAAGATAATACCGGTAGTCCTTCATTATGAAAAAAATGCTTGAACTTGAGAAAAAATGAAATATGGCCTTTTTCACTCCCCAAAATCGATCTGTGGAACAGGTAGTAAAAATTTGCAAATGCATGGAGTAAGAAGGTGTTACATTGCCCTTTAAAACGAAACAAAAACTGTCTTGTTATTCCTTATTCCAAGGCATTAAAGAGATATAAGCCTTCAAAATAATACAATAATAACTCTCACAAACAACTCAAAACAGGTGAAGTAGACTGGATAATTACCTAATAAAATTCCACTTAACCCAATTTCATTGAAATATATTAACAAAATATTATTTTACGCAACAAATAGCACCCAGTTATAGATACTAGAAGCACAGAAAAAAATAAGATGACGCCGGTAGACCTTCATTATGAAAAAAATGCTTAAACTCGAGAAAAATGAAAAAAGGCCCTTTTCACTCCAATAAAACGGCCTGTGGAACAGGTAGTAAAAATTTGCAAATGCATGGAATAAGAAGGTGTTACATTGCCCTTTAAAACGAAACAAAAACTTTCTTGTTATTCCAAGGCATTAAAAAGATATAAGTCTTCAAAGTAATACAATAATAAATCTTGCAAAGAGCTTAAAACAGGTTAAGTGGACTGGATAAATTATCTAACAAAATTTCACTTTACCAAATTTAATTGAAATATATTTGCAAAATATTATTTTACACAGCAAATATCTTTAAATTTTTGTTATTTTATTAAATAAAATTAAAAACATAACTTTTCACTTAAACATTTTTTCTTTGGTTCCATGTCAGACTGTGGCTGTTTCAAGTCATGTACCAAGACATTGGGGATGGAAATATTGGCTTCAGAAGTTTTCGTTATAAGTGCAAGTCTTCAGTTGAACTACTTCCTCCAGTCACTTTGTTTTACCATATGCACAGCAAATATAATCTTTCACTTTTTAGATTTAGTACATTCTGATTTTTAACAATATTTTCTTTATTGTACAAACTTTTTGCAAAAACCCGAAATTTCTATATTCTTCTTAAAAACAGCTACAACTAAAAGGGATTTTTGTTAATTGATTGTTTGTTAGAGTTTACCTTCATAATGTCAAGTTGTACATCCATTGCAAATTAAAAAAAAAAAAAAAACTCTGATCACAGAAAAAAACTAAAAAACGTTTGAAGTACAACTTTTTCAGAAGTTTCAACGTCACAAATAAATTACTGCCATTTTACGATACATTTTGAATTATATATTTAATGATACATATTTTTAGAGTTCTTGCAAAAAATACTTTATTTATGCTAATAATCGCTTTAATTTATGCCGAAAAAATCTTGCACGAATTTTCAATTCTCAGAGGCTCTTTGATGCCTAGGAATAACAAGATAGTTTTTGCTTCGTTTCAAAGGGAAATCTAACACCTTCTTACTCCATGCATTTGTAAATTTTTACTACCTGTTCCACAGGCCGTTTTTGGGGAGTGAAAAATACCAATTTTCCTTTTTTCTCAAGTTTAAGCAATTTTTTCATTAAGGACTACTGGAATCATCTTACTCTTTTCTGTGCTTCTAGTATCTATAACTGGATACAATTTGTTGTTTAAAATAATGTTTTGAAAATATATTTCAATGAAATTTGGTTAAGTGGAATTTTATGAGGTAATTATCTAGTCTACTTAACCTGTTTAGAGTTGTTTGCAAGAGTTATTATTGTATTATTTTGAAGGCTTATATCTCTTTAATGCCTTAGAATAACAAGACAGTTTTTGTTTCGTTTTAAAGGCAATGTAACACCTTCTTATTCCATGCATTTGCAAATTTTTACTACCTGTTCTACAGGTCGTTTTATTGGAGTGAAAAGGGCCATTTTTTATTTTTCTCAAGTTTAAGCATTTTTTTCATAATGAAGGTCTACCGCTGTCATCTTATTTTTTTCTGTACTTCTAGTATCTATAACTGGGTGATATTTGTTGCGTAAAATAATATTTTGCAAATATATTTCAATGAAATTAGGTTAGGTGGAATTTTATTAGGTAATTATCCAGTATACTTCACCTATTTTGAGTTGTTTGCAAGAGTTATTATTGTACTATTTTGAAGGCTTATATCTCTTTAATGCCTTGGAATAACAAGACAGTTTTTGTTTCATTTTAAAGAGCAGTGTAACACCTTCTTACTCCATGTATTTGCAAATTTTTACTACCTGTTCCACAAACCGTTTTTGGGGAGTGAAGAAGGCAATTTTTTATTTTTTCTCAAGTTCAAGCATTTTTTTCATAATGAAGGATTACCGGTATTATCTTATATTTTTCTGTGCTTCTAGTATCTATAGCTGGACACAAGAGAAAAAAAATTAGAACCCCGCTGTCAGTCCTTCATATATTTTTTCATGCTTGAAATCAGGAAAACGGCACTTTTTGAACCTCGAATTGACCCCGGAAAATTTCTATTTAGGCTTAAATTAAATCGGTTTTTTTTTTGTTTTTTTTTTTTTCATGCACAAATCAAAGATCATTTGTTCCGCTTTAAAATAAGCCATGTTTGATCTTTCTACCATTTTAAATAAATTTACCAGAGCTCTTAGAAAAAAGATCAAAAATACCGAATTTTGCTCATCGGCGGAGCAAAAAAATGGCTATATCTCGAGAATAAAATTTTTTCGAGAAAAAAATAAAACAGTTTGGAAGTACAGAATATTAGTGCATATTACCTCCCAAATTAGATCAAAATCAAAAATGGTGCGGCACGGCCCATTTGTTGATTTTATATGGAATGACCCTATAGTCATTTTATTTGTATACAGTAAACTCCCGATTATCCGCGGCTCTGATTATTCGCAGGTCTTTCACACTTTAGCTTTCTTTTTTTTTTTACGGAGATGATTTAATAAATGCAAAAAAAGTGGGTGCTTTATTAGTCGTTTTTAACTTTTTAACATATTTTTTGCATTCGATAAAATCATTTTTAGCTCTAATTTAAATGTTTATGTTGTGTTGTTGACTTTTTTTAGCTATTGAATACACTAGTACCATTTTTTACCTATTTTTCGGATTATTCATGGTGTTCGCTTATCCATGATTACCGTGCGACCTTATTCCGCGGTAAATCGGGAGTTAACTCTATTTAATATCAAAATGTTTGTATTGGCAACCGAGAAAATTTAAGATTATTGTCACCTAAAAAGTGATTGCACAATCGATTTTTTGACAGCTCATTTCCAAACTTTAAATTACAGTCGAATCTTGTTAAGTCGAAGCCTTATAACTCGAATATTCCTTTATCTCGAAGTTTTCATTCCATACTAAAATAACTTAGTGTTTTCTGTCTCTTTCTCGAAGGTACTTCTTTTTAGTCAAAGTTTTTACGATAGTTTCGTTTAAGTTTATACATAGAAGTACAGCAAAGAAATAAGTTTATTTTAGTTTCACACATTGCTTTACTTATCAGCTTTTTTTTTTTTTTCTTGCAATAGTGCTCCTTTATGCGTATTGCAAAATTGCTTGCTAAATAGCCATTTGGGCTACTGTTTGCCACGGCTGACAGCCTCTAGAATTTCATTGAGTAGCAGCTAATTAATTTTTCAGATGTTTAAAATTTTGGCAAAATTTGAAAATAGTATCCACTTATTTTCTGAATGACTCGCGCAATCCTGATTTTGTGACAAAAAGACGTTAAAAATCCATGCGAATTGAAGTTAAGAGAAAAAAAAAATGGCCTACGACAAAAACCGTTCTTAAAAACTGCTTTACGAGCTGTGTTATGGGTGGTTTCATTAAAAGCTACGATAAAAAAAAACTAAAGTGACCGACGAATAGGATAATAATTTTTTACACCTATTTCACTGCTTTCAACGCATATATCTAAGTTAACAGTTTTGTATATTCATATAAAAATTAAAGTTGTAAAATATTTCCCATGTCACACATTTATATATTCAAAGACTAAGTTTTTCCTCATTCACTATTATTTTGTACACAGTTTTAAGAAATCAGTTAAATAGTTAAAAGATTTTTTCTCACCTGTTTTAGCATTTTCAACGAATACGATTTTTAAAAGTTCACAAGCATTATAAAATAAAGTTTAAAAATGTATATCACATACATTTAGAAATTAGTTTTCGAAGACAAGCAGATTTATTATTTACACCAGTTCCACACACTTTCACACAAATTTCATAAATTAAGATTCGGAAAAATATTTATGACATTAAATTAAACGTTTAAACTATAAATTTAACATACATGTATGTTTCACACACTCAAGACGTTTTCTCACCACACTTTAATCATTCACATGTGTTTTTATCCATTAATGAGTTTCATATTTACAATTACAATATGTTTTTCTCACCGATTTAACGCAGTTTCATTTAGTTTTATGGATGATGTTTTCAGTATATATGTAATAAATTAGTCATAGCCTCCAATATGTATATTTTATTAATAAAATAAATGAAACTTGGTTTATTGCTTTGTAAAGTATATTGTTGTTGTTTTATACTTTGAAATCAATGTTTTATATCTTTCTATATGTAAGATGAAAAATCGGAGCAATGAAGCTTAAACAAGACAATCTTGAAATCTACACGCAGTTATATTTACATTCACACAAATTCACTAGTATCCACACACTTATTTTTAAGAAAAATCTTAACGTCGATTTTAAAACTTACAAATCCTGACACGAAGAACAAATCTTCTTTCTTAACTTAGTGGCGAACATCCGATCTTTTCTTTCCCATTTCCCTCTTCTGGATGATCTCTGGCGCACCCATAGGGGAGGGGGAGCCACTCCCAGAAACATGAAGAGGGACCCCCTTGATAAAATCTAACTGCGTAGAATTGCGTGTTTGGACTTGACTTTCGGATATTTGCTGAGAGATAACCCCTAACCCCCTCCTAAATTTTAATAAAAATAAACTTTAGTCTTTTTCTCTAGGACTTAAAATTCGAAAACCTTCTGAAGTAGGGCCACTTAGCACCTCCCTGGAAGTAAATGTGGATGCGCCACTGGATGATCTCATCCACTTATAAACTGAATACAAAAAGTTATTTCTTTATTTCTGTATTTAGAACAAAATCAGCTTCACATACTGATAGAGGACAACATGCCAAGCGCCTTACCTCCGGGTAGAGTGCCTTGAACACTTGAATTTTGTTATCAAGGCAAACACACGAACGTTTTTTACAATTTACAGATTATACAAAACAGATAAATAGTGTAGGACAGATTTTACAGCACTGAGAGGGAAGTTACAACCAGAGTTCACAGATGCGGGAATTGAACGCACCGCCTTGGGATTACGATAATGACATGCAACCACACTGGGCCACAGATGCCCGATTTAAATAATTGTACAGTTAGTTGATAAAAGTTTGATCTAGTCCTACTTTCAGGTCTCTGATTGTTATGATTATTTGATTAAAGATATGTTTAGTTTATAGCAAGAATTAGCCGACCTACTGACGTAGAAAAGAGCAGAGGCAACGTAGCATAAAAAAAAAGCTAAACATTCTCTGATTTGCTTACTTTTACTGAAATTTCATATTATGATATTGTTTGAATGCTATCGTTTGTAATAAAATTTTTTATAATAAAATTTTAGAATAGGGACGTCTTAGAAGGTTAATAAAAAATTTGATGAATTTTGGAAATATTGCATTTGAATTTTCAACTGCTATTTAAAAATCACACTTCTTCAAGAATAAAATTTTTGGAGTTAAATGCATATTATTTATTGTCTGAAGCATATTTATATCAAGAATTGATAAATTTTTGAAGCATTAGTAATTCTAATTAAAGTTTATGAACTTTTTAATCAGTTGAATTAACAACTAAACTTGTCGACAATAGAAGAGTTGAAGAAATATCGGTTAGTTATTAAAGGCTTAACCACAAAACTAATTGATAGTGTTAAAGAATATCTTGCACAAGAATATGAACCATCGATTCTAAATGAAAACACTGAGCTTTTAAATGCAAAATATACCACCTCAAAAGAGACAGATACGAAAATACGTGCAGGATGATTGAAGATGAAAAATGACTTTGTACCAAAATTGGAAGATTGCGAAGTTTATTTTGAAAAATAATATCCATGAAATCAAAATTAACATATTTCTTAAATAAGAAGACAAAATATGATAACCCCGCACAAATCGCAACTATAACACAACCGCTAATTTTCCAGACATAGCTAACGGCAGTCGGCCAAAAATTAAATTGCATAAATAACCCATAGCAAAATTTAATGGAGACCCAATCAATTAGATGTCGTTTTGGAATTAATACGATAATGTGATACTAAAACAATAATTTAACGGACACAGATAAATTTAATTATTTAATTTCCTTTTTATCCGGATCTCCAGTTGACGCAATAAGCAATTTTTCTTTGTCGGAAAACAATTGAACTGCTTGGAGGATGAGGGGGCTAAGTTACATTTTAAAAAATAAACACTATGGACAATGGTAAGCAATGGATACATGTACACAAATAAAACATTGTACATAAAAAGGTAGAAAACATTGGACCAATTTCATACGCACACTAACGACAAAACCAGAAAACAAAAAAGCTGCAACAACTGCAACAATAAATCTTTGAGCTTTAATTATTCGCAATTTCTGTTTTGTCCCATAACCCCTTCCTCTTCCAAGCCCTTCATTTGTGCATCAGCAATTGAAATACTCCAAACACGCTTTGATGGTAATAACTTAAGAATCAATGCTCACATCTGAAAATTGTTTTTAGAACCAGTAAAGAATGTAAACAACACTTTTGCTTTGCGTAAATTATATGATAATATTGAAATACAAATTAAAAGCTTAGAATCGCTGAAGGTAACCTCCGGTGCCAGCCAACACCAAATTTGTTGAAATTAATTCCTAATACTTTAAATTTGGAATTTCAAAGAAAAGTCCAACGATAGTCCTGTACCAGAGAATCAGACTAACGTAAGTCCATTTTCGTAACTTTTTAGGAGAGGGCGAAAATGATAGCCGGATGTATGCAAAATATGGGACTCGCGCTCTTTTATTCTACATACAAAACAGTAAATAAATGAAAATCGCCATTTTTGGACCTACGTCGTTTTGGTTCTGAGGTACCATTGTTAACGAGTTAAGAGATTTTAAAATTGTAAATACCTGTATGATGAATGACGCGAAGCAATGCCACAAATGCAAGATAATATTTAGAACTCCGAACACATTTAAAACTAAAAAAGGAATGAGCAGAAAATTTCACTCCTTCTGCAGCTGCGCTGAAAGTTTCCGATTGCCCAATTGGGCCTCATTGCATATTCTGTGATTTGTCATAAGAAGAAACCCATTAATCTGAAGTTTTCCCAAAGTCGATCGCTGACAGTAAAACGTCTTATAGGGAAAGAGCGCAATCTATTACTTATTTTTGAAGAAACAGAACCCCTTAGTTAATGCGATTGTTATGCGAAGACAAATTGCGATCATTGCGGTTGGTGACATATCAGCCTGATTTGCGAAAGGAATAAAATTAGCGAGCGACAGCTAATTGATAGGGCTCAGAATTTAATAAAACTCATTTCGGGAAGGTTTTATTCTAAACCATGATTGTTAAAGTTCAAGGCAATGAAATAGAAAGATATACACGTGTTTGAACTGACACAGAGGCATAGATCTTAAAAGGACTATATTTTAAGATCTATGAACAGAGGGTCTCAAAAATCATTTGTCTCGAAATATTTAGCTAATGCAAATTTTACGAAAGTACTAATCTGGCAGAAAGAGCGCACCTAACAGTTACGAAATACCCCAATCACTTTTATCTAAATTATTTTACAAATTAGAAAGAAAAAGCTATTTGAATTATAAATAATGTGTGCATTAATTCTTCAAGAAAATGTCGAATATTAGGATACTGAAACGGTGATTGATTACAGATAAATATTTATCCTGCAACCTGTAACCAGGTGTTTGGATAAGAATGGGTGTGCCCCGCGTGATCTCTCTCGGGTTAAGCAAAGTAATTTGATTCCTAGTCTCTTTGGGGGAAATAAAGTCGTTGAAAACTCAAAAAGAGAGTTCAATCTACACGTAGTACTAGAGGAGATTATCATTGCAATTTCAAGGTTTTAAATTAAGGGGTTACAGTACCTTTCTAACAAATTTCTTTAATTTAAGTGAAAAAGTTAATTCTTTGAAATATTTGTTTCTGCGCTTGTTTAAAAATCAATAATTTATTTTCAAACATCAAAAATTTTGAAAACTTTTTTTGAAAATTTGAAAAAAGTAAGAAAATTTCAGTTTTTTTAAAACCCTAAGGCTTTTTTGTTTCTGCACTAATTTCAAAACTTCTTTTTGCGAAATGATCACAAGGATTACCTCAACAAATCTGTGCATTCATTTTCTTATATTTTGATTAGAAAATATTTTGTGACCTTTTATGTAAAAAATTCTTAGAAAATTTTGTTCTTCGAGGTTTAACAAGCTCTAAAAATTTTTGTAATGTATAAAACGCTTATTCAATGCACAGTTTTATTAAATATATGATCCTGAGTCCAAAAAATATTGCTTTAAAGTTATATCTTTGATAGAAAAAATTCCTTAGCATTTCTAGTAACATAGAAACACTAAAAACTGATCACCGAGAAAAAGCACTTTAAAGTTTGGCTTTTCCATTAGAACACATAGCATGCATGCCCTAAAGTCACTCATAACTTTTTAAATAATTTAGCTAGAACAATGCTGTTTTTTTCTGAGTGTTTTAAATAACTTTTGCATTTGAAATAAGCAATAAAATTTTTTTTGGTCTTTTGGTCATTTTTGAGGTACTGTAACCCCTTAAATTGAAATCTGTTCGGATCTTCCACAGATTAATATTAGACCTTTTGTGAATAAACTGAAAGCCCAAAGTATTTTTCTGAATGATGTTGAAGCAATGAATAAGAAATCTTTAAGAATAATCTCCTACAGAAATTTATCTTTTCATAGGCGCTGAAAAAGCGGGTCATACAGGAAAAATAAAGAAATTCGATTACAGATTAGTGTGTCGCAGGACCGGATTTAAACATGGGCCCGGGCTCAGGGCGGCAAGTTCTAGGGGGCGGCTTTTTTTTAATTAAAAATCTGCTCAAATAAAAAGATATATTTCTTCTGAGCTGTTTCTAACTGTCTCTTTGAAAAAAATAAAAAAGAAAGATATTTTATACTGAATTGTTTTGAAAACATAATTGCCATAATAAGACATTACTTTGAAATTCAGACAAGGTGTGGCAGTGACATTTTTTATTTTCCTGATCTTTTTACATGTGAAAGTAGGTTATGAAAAATAAAAATTCTGAACATTTTGAATCTTTTAGAACATTTTGTACACTTGGTTAAAAAAAAAAAATAGGTTGTGCAGCTCCAGGAACGTTATTTCAGATTTTTCCAGTGGGGGGGGGGGGAGGGGGGCAAAGGGTGTGTATTCAATGTAAATGACAACAAAAAACAGCAAAAGCACGCTCATTTACACGTAAATACATTGATTTCCTCAAGTCAGGGGAGGGTGCAATCCCCCCTTCTCGATCCCCCTAAATGACAGACCTGTGCAGCTTTTTTTTAGCAAGACGACTGTAAAAGTCGCATTTCAGTGCCGTTTTGTCAGGCGCGGATCCAGAGGGAGGGTCATGGGGGTCATGACCCCCCCCCCCCTTTAACCGGCCATATATAGCAAAAAATTGCATTTTTGGGACTTATTTTACGAAAAAACTACCAAAACCCCCCATTTTTGCACAAAAATTGCACTTTGACCCCCTCCCCTTTCCGAAAATGACCACCTTCTTAACCAGAAGCTGGATCCGCCCTTGCGTTTTGTTCTTTACATAAACACCACCCCACAGATATTTTTATGTTTATTGAATGTACTATGTCTGATGATGATGACTCTATATGGATGTTTTGGTTGGGGATTGTCGCTTTCTTCAGTAATGGGCCTCAAAGTATGGTTTTTAATCCACTGGCGCGATTTTCACATGCATTATTTCAGCCAAAATGCATCCCCATGAAATAGCTTTAACATATACAGAAAATTTATACTATGAAGAAAATATGTGGCATAAAATTTGTTTGAGGTTTAATTTCTTTAAAGAAAAAAATTTCCTGATATTTTTCAAATTTTGGTTTTTTGATTGCATTTAACTCAAAACTGAACACAAAATTTTTTAAATATTGTGATACCTACAATGTGTATACAGGGTGCCCACAAATAACTAACGGCAAAATTCATTTGATCATAATTTACATTCAGTATGTTTTTTAGTTTTGATGGCAACACTCAATAGTGTTAGTTGATTTCTATGAGCAATAGTGCAGACGATTTTTTGAATTAAAATACTTTTTATTCTTTGCACTATCAAGATCGAATTGTATTTAAAAAGTAAGCGGAATTGTGACTTTTTTAAAAAATTGAAGTATTTAAATGTGTCAAAGAGATTAATTGAAAGAACTTTAAAACCGTTTAAAGAAACAGGTAAGGTATAGTGGTGGAAGAAAACAAAGTATACGAATAAAAAATAAATAAAATGGGTCCGTGAAAGAGTGCCCATGGTGCGGCAGAAGCCTTTCCAAAATGATTGTCATCTGTGGTTACAGTTAAAGGCGCGAGAATAGAAACTATTACTTAAACATTGATCAACAATGATGTTACTTTCATTTAACATTTAATTAATCATTATAGAAAAATTTGTATTACAGTAATAAATTTTTTTTGAACCGTCAGTTATTTGTGG
The DNA here is from genome assembly GCA_038373865.1 of Uloborus plumipes. Classification (NCBI taxonomy): domain Eukaryota; kingdom Metazoa; phylum Arthropoda; class Arachnida; order Araneae; family Uloboridae; genus Uloborus; species Uloborus plumipes. The sequence goes on along the minus strand of JAXGGA010010440.1, from coordinate 1,989 downwards.
GCACCCTGTATTGAAAGAGAAAAAGACTGACTACACTTAAATTTGTCTGAATTTTTAGAATTTTTAATTACAATTAAGTCAAAAAACGATAAATCATTACTGAAGGAATTATTGAATGTGCATATTACTAGCAATCAATGACTAGAAATATTGGAAAAAGTGAATACTGTGAGCTATCGTCAGGTGCTTACAAATAGTAGGTTATGGGAGGTTACCGTGACCTCCCGAAAATTTCCATGTTCAGAAAATTTTGCTGACGATTCAGCAAATTTAGGAACAATATTGCAATATTCAGATTTTTTAATAATTTATTTTTTACATGTGTGCTTGATCGAATTTCGAATTTTATCATTCGGAAAAATCAGTAAATTTATTAGGCAACTGAAAATGTAATGTAAATGAAAATGTGGAAATTCGATACTTTAGGGATTTTAGATCCATCCGAAAGCCAATCTAGAAATTAATTAAAAACGCAAAATCATTTTCTTGCCCCTGTGATGAGAGAAGAGTAATTTGAGTTGAGAATCATTAAACGCTTTCGTACAACTGGAAAATAGTTTAATTTTTATTTATTTATTAATTTTTTTAAGATAACGAAGAAGTTTATAAGTCTTGGGAAAAAGAAAAAAACATTGAAATATTTCTTTAAGTTGAATTTGAAACCCTTATTCATTATGACCCTGGTTGTGCTTTTATTAGAATGAGTTCTAAAAGAATAAAAATAAGACCCGTCTTCGAGGGTTCAGCGAAATAAAAGGATCGCCCTCTATTACACTGTAAAAAATGAATGTAGTTTTTGCAGTATAATGCGGCTAATTTTATAGCAATAAACTGAAAAAATTGCTAATTTTACAGTAATAAACTAAAATTGCTAATTTTACAGTACTAAACTGAAAATCTAATTTTACAGTAATAAACTGTAAAATTGCTAATTTTACAGTTTATTACCGTGCATTTTACAGTTTTAAACTGGAACCTCTGCTGCCAGTATTATACTGTTGTTTTTACAGTATAATGCAGCTAAATTTTACGGCAATAAACTGAAAATTTCTAACTTTACAGTAAGAAACTGTAAAATTGCTAGTTTTACAGTTTATTACTGTGCATTTTACAGTTTTAAATTGGAACCTCGGCTGCCAGTATTATACTGTAAAAACAACAGTTCATTTTTTCAGTGCAACTACTGTTTAGAAAAGGGACCAAGTTTAAAAGAAACTGCGGCACCCTCTCAAATATTACGGAACACCCTTCAAGAACAAGAGCCCAGTCTCGAAAATGATTAAAAAAAAAAAAAAAAAACTCTCACAATCCCTACCCTCCGTTCAGCTTAAAATTCAGCCGTGCCACTGAACTTGAGAAAAAGCTAATTTTCAAAAAACGCCAACTACACAGGTCTGGGATGAAAAAAACACAAGAATAATAAGTGATCCTTATGCATTTTTTGGTGCTCATTTCGGTTAAATAGACAAAAAATTCCACCACTTCAGGACTTTTTGTAAAATTAATTTCTATTTTTTCTAGAATTTTGCTCAAAAAAAAAAAAAAAAAAAACCCAATTTTACATGCAGTGTCTGGCAAGTGACAACAGTGCTTTTTTCATTTGCATAATTTATATTTTTTTGATTTACATTGATTTTTAGCAGTAAATTACTTTTTATTCGTCTAAATTAAAAAAAAAAAAGATAAAAATGTCAACTTTTTCTCTTCCACCAGGAATAAATTTGCATATAACCACGCCCACTTATATGCAAATACATTGATTTCTCAAAGTCAGGGGGGTGCAATTGACCCCCCCCCCGCCCCCAATAAATGACAAGCCTATCTTCCACGGACCAGTAAGATAGTTATGTCTCAGGAATAAAACTTTTTGTTGAAAAAAAAAAACATTCGGGAGTACAGAATATTGTTACACATTGCCTACCAAAGTTGATTAAAATCAAAAATATTACGGCACAAAAATTTGTTGATTTTGCACAGAATGACATTTGT
>JAXGGA010010439.1:0-46837 GCA_038373865.1 Uloborus plumipes | reverse complement strand
TACGGGAAAGTAGGCTCGTTTAGTTCTTGACAGAACTTCTTGTTTAACTACTAGATATTGTTAAGAGGCTTACAAAACACAAAAATTCACCATTGCCGAATTTTAAAACACAACGGTTGATTCTTAATGATTTTTTTAAAAACCCACGCGCAAAAAAAGCGCGCCTTGAAACCGAAACCGGTGACGTCAGATGGCAGTTACTTTCAGCCTTTCATCCATAAAAATTGGATTTTTGCTATATTATCGTTTCATTGCGGGATTTTCTCCTTCGTAATCAATACCTTAAAGTCTACTAATTCACTATTTAAAACTGGATTTATCAAAGAGCAATCCAATACCCTGCTAGGGGTGATTGTTTTGATATTTTTTGGCGAAATCCGTATTCAAATTTTTAGAACGCATCACTTGGCGAGAAAAAAAAATTACGGCAGTGCAGAGCGAACAACAGTGCGGAAGCCGGAGAAACCGGTTTCTCGAGCTCCTCGCATCTAAAGCTTCTCGCTCTTTCTTCGCCTTAGTAGAAAGTTCAAAAGCGCCAACGAGTGCCCAGTGACGTCACCCCCGCTTGAAATTTAAAAATTATTTTTAAAAAAACTACTTGTCGCAGCGCAAAAATTTTTTCGCCGTTGATGTTCATGTATGTTGCTCTATCATATAAAAATAAAATTGAAAAATCGAAAACTTCCCTATTATTCTCAGTTTTTCATAATTGATTGTCAACTGTCAAAAACGTGTAACGTTACAGCTTTCTCAATGTTACAAAGTTTTATAAAATTGATCATTATTTTTTTATAAAAACTGAGAATAATTATACCGCGCATGAACTGGTTGTATAATAGGATTTAAAACAAGATAATATTAACTGAAGCTTGATGTTTTGATGATGAGCTAATGAAAACGAACTTTGAAAAGAAAAAAATGTCATACACATTGCGGTGAAATTGTCCTATTGATGATTAAAAGTAAATATGCATCACTCATAGAATAAAAATTATTCAACAAAAGTTCACACAGAAAGGTAGGATAGTTCTGTCCAGAAGTCCAGAGAACAAACACGTGCCTTTAACCCTTCACTGCACTGTGTGCCAGATCTGGCACAAACCAAATAAACCCTCATATATTCCTATGATTTTTAAATGCAGTTAAACTGAGCTTTGTGCCCCTTCTGGAACATTGCTATAACAGTTTAGTGTGATTTTTATGCACTAGTTAGTTGCACTAGTCTAGGTATTACAGTTCTTGCTTTTGAAAGAAAGAGTGTCTGCATTTCCGTTAGAAGTGTGCTTAGTCATTATTTCCTTTGTTCTAAAAATGTTTAAATACACTTAGTGGAAAGTTTGTTTATACCACTTATGGCACAAAACACATTGTAGATTATTACACTTATCGGTATACAAAGCATATGCTATGTGCTTTGTGCCATATATAGAACAAACAATTAAAACATCATTTTTGGTGCACATTTTTAAGATTAATTTTTTTTCTTCATTTTTCCTGAACTCAGGGCTATTTAAAAGGTAACAAATGATATTTTTCATGAAAATATAAAAAATCGTGCAGTGAAGGGTTAAATAAAATTAAAAAACATTTTTTAATCAAGGTCTATAAAAGGTTTTCCTCGACGAATTAATCACAGCAACCCCTTCTATATACAATTCCATCAAGGAACAAAAAGATACAGGAAGGGAAAAGAAACAACGAAAGAGGCCAATTTCGTAAAAAGTAAAGAGAAAAAAGGTATACCAGAAACCAATGAAAATATAAAAATAATCCTATGTAATAAAAGATGAGTATGAAATAAGAATAGAATATGGAAGCTACTCCCTAAAACTTTGGATTCAAATAAAAATTCCATTAGTTCAATTGCACTTTTATTTTAAACCTCAAAAACCCTAAAACAAAACCACAAATCGTCCGTTTTTTTTAATTAATTAATTTTATTTAAAAAATATATTTTCGTTACCATGTGCCAAATGCCGCATTTTTATTGATATTATCATATTGAGTTTCTGTAAATCAAATCGTACTGAGCGTATTTTGTACCATTCTTATTTACCCTATAGTAAATCTTCGTTTGAGAGATTGTCAATAGAACGAGTTTTTCAAAATAACAAGCTTCTGTGAGTCTTTGAAGGAATTTTTAAGTTCTTCCCTCTAATGTCAAATTAATATAGTTCTATGAATTTCAACAAAATGGAACATAATAAATACATATTGCACTAGAAATGTAAATCTGAATATAATATAAATACCATTCTGCTCTCATTATTCAATTTTTTTCTCTCTACACAGTCACACATTACCATAGTATTTATTAGTTACATGACTTTGCGTTCAATAGCTTCTACACAGGACAAAAAACATATATCTTAGGAAAATAAAGCTTTGCACCTTTATTTTACATTTGGCATTTTGAATTTGGGGAAAGAAGAGGGTTAGCCGAGAAAAAAGTTGGATAGTAAAAAGGGATCATGAAGGCAAAAATTCAAGAAACGCAGCACCATCGGTCTATTTCGTTTAATTAGAAACTAAAACTAAATTTAACCTTCATCCGACAAACGGAAAACACACACTACAAAATTGTCAAAATCATTGTATTTTTATGTATGAAACAGCTCTAACAAGTTTATCGAGAATTTTGGCAGTTTACCAATCAATAAATTAATTACAGTGTAATTGATTGATTGATTGCTTTTGAAAATAATATTTTCTGTGACTGGGATACAATTCTGAAATTAATATTACTTTTTCAAGTCAGTGATAGTTTTTTTTAAACTCCAATAAAAAATGGAATTACGTCGATTATCTTTAAAAGCAATGCAAACGAACATGTGTCATTAGTAGAACTACCTAATACAGCTAAAAATTCATCAAAACAAACCTAAATCTAAAATGAGTGCAATTATCTTTTTTCTTCATTTACTTCAAAAAAATGGCACCTTTGCATTGTAGGGAACCTTGAACGAGTGTCTGCGATTTTGAGCAGACATTTCCTCCTTGAAAAACAAAATACAAACCGACGATTTTTTTCTTCCCAGATCATGTAAGTGCTTGAACACATTTCAGGGGACTGCGAGGGGGTGCTGAAAGAACTTTTTTTTCTCTTTTTTTCGGAAGAGAAGATATCGGATCTCTCGCCGGGGAATAATTGAGTTTACTGAAGCGCAGATTTCATTCGCTCTGAGAAACCCCCTCCTGAGCAAGAGTGGATGCGACCGCTGAAATGTAAACGATCTACTCTTTCTCAGCATATAAGAGATGGGGGAGGTGTTGAGAATGCATTCGAGCCATTCCAAAAGTGCGTCAGTAGCACTTTTTTCTGCCTGTAATGAGGAAAGTGGTTTTCCGCTGGTACTTTTTTCTTCTTTTCCGTTTGTGTAGCTGGTTAGGGACCACGCATAACTCTTGCACCTTACAAGAGCTGAGATAATTTTCAGAACACAGTATTTCATGCAAAACGTCCAGGTCTGTCATTTAGAGGGATCAAGGGGTCGATCCTCCCCCCTCACATCAGCTTTGAAAAATTAAAGAAACTTTTCTTAAAAGAGAAAAAAAAATCTACAAGTGGAGGCGTTAGCTAATCAAGCAAAAAAAATTCCAATTTAAAACTGTAAAACTCACAGTACTAAACTGCAAAACTAGCATTTTTAGTTTCTTACTGCAAAGTTAAAAATTTTACAGTTTGTTGCCGTAAAATTTAGCTGTATTATACTGTAAAAACAACAGTATAATACTGGCAGCAGAAGTTCCAGTTTAAAACTGTAAATTGCACGGTAATAAACTGTAAAATTAGCAGTTTTACAGTTTATTATTGTAAAGTTAGCAATTTTTTACAGTTTATTACTGTAAATTTAGCTGTATTATACTGTAAAAACAACATTCATTTTTACAGTGTAGTCGGCTCTCAGCATACTCTGCTTCGGGTATGGTAGTAGTCATTGGGTCGAAATACAGGAGCGCGATCTTGAGCAGAATCGATTTTTAGGTGGGAGGAGCGAGGAGCGACAAGGTTGATCCATTGACGGGGAGCTCCCCCGGGCGACTGATACGTCTGGAGATTTCGGCCTCCACGTTCTAATTCCGTTGGACGTGGATTTATAGCCCCGGAGAAGGTTCGAGTGAGAACGGAACAGAATCGTTTCAGCTCGTGAGGTTGGGAGCTCGCGAAACGCGATATTACAGCAAAAGATTCAACTGAAAATGCTGCTTGGGAGGTTAAATCTGTACCTCAGAACCAGAACGACGCAAGTCCAAAAATGGTGATTTTCACTTTATTGCTTCATTGTATATAGAATCTTATTCCGCATCGACCCATCAGAACGTTATAAAACAAATTCCTTCACAATTATTTAGCAGCATTAAAAGAGCACGAGTCCCATCTTTTGCGTGTACTCGGCAATCGTTTTCGCCTTCTGCTGAAAAGTTACGAAAATGGACTTACGTTAGTCTGGTTCTGAGGTACAGAAATAACTGCGAATAAAAGAATATGGAGGTTGGTGCCTAATTGAATGACCCCCACAAAAAATTGGTTAAAAAGGGATAAACATGGATTTCCTCTCTTAACTTGAGCCTTATCAGAGAAAGAAAATTTATAAACCTGTACTTTTTTTTACACAAAAACTACCAAAATCATTTTAAGAACAAAATACAAATTACTTTTCCAAAATTCTTTCGTAGGGGGGGGGGGGGGTCAACTGAACCAAGATTTGCAACCAGAGGTTTATTGTGCCAGAAACCCTTGCATAAAATTGTATGCATAGTCTCAAAATTGAAGGGTCCTCTTTCATTCAAAAATTTCACCGACAACAGTTGATCCCAGTCAGTTTGATAATTACAGTTCTTCTACTGTTTTGAAATAACTTTTCACATCAACTGTGTTATTCACTTTTGCGTTACAATTTTTAGGCTATTTTTACAGCAAAAGTAATCAACTTTAAAAAATCAAGTAGTTTAAACAAAATTTGTATGATTATCAGTTATTAATTTAAAATTTAAGAAAGATTTTTATCAAGGTGAAAATAACTTCAAATAAATAAATACAACAATAACCAACTGACCTGTGCAAATCATTCACACCTACAGCCGTAAATAGAAAATCTAATTTGTTAAAAGGTACTTTTCTGGAAAAAAAAAGCCAAATTTGGAAATTTTTTTTTTTTTTGCTAATAGGCTTTGTTTGAAAAACATTTTTTTTTTTTTTTTTGCTAGTGGTAGAGGCTTTGCTTGAAAAACTTTTTTTTTTTTTTTAAGTCCAGCCCGATTGGGTTTTTAATCAAAAATCCACGTTTTCTCGCACCATTTTAATAACATTCTCTATTCAAACATTGTGCACCAAACTACTGCTAGCTACTTTTACTTTTCATAGAATCCTGGGAGCTCTGAAGAGAGGTCCCTGTGACCTCCTAAAAAATTCTTATTTGGCAAATTTGGAAAAAGCATTGTAATATTGATTTTTTTTAATTGATATCACATTTCGAAGATATATATTGAATTGAATTTATAGATTAAAATAATTGTTGCTTATTTTGATCTTCTAAGTATTTAAAAATACAGTGCGTTTCGAAATGATAGGTCCACCAGTAAAAACGAAAGTTATGCTGGTAAAAAAAGGTTGTATTGTGTACAAAGTACTATTTTATAAACTACATTACTTCATTCAATGTAAAATAGCTCATAAATAATTTACAAATAATAGGAATAATGAGGAAAACTAAAATTAGATGAAACAGCTGTTTCAAAAAGATAGGTCCACTGAACCAAGCATCAAATAAATGTTGAATTAATACGAAATGTTTCTGATTTTTTTTCTGAATAAGCTCATAAATCATATTTGGCATGGTTTCTACAAGTTTTTGCAAACAATTTGTCCCGATTTTTGACCATTCGGAGGAAATAGCCCTTTTTAAGTCTGCAGTACTGCTGTACTGTCTTCCGCCTGCTTACACCGCTCACTGCGAGTATACCCCACATGTTTTCTACTGGATTCAAGTCGGGGCTGTAAGGTGGATAATAGATAATATGTACAACATTATCCAGAAATCATTCAAAAGTGGACTTTGCTGAGTTCAGAGGAGCATTGTCTGGTTGGAACAAGAGGAATGGGCCCCCAATAGGTTCTGATTGAGGAATAAAATATTGTTCAAACAGCTTGTTATAGCCAGCAGCATTCAAACCATTGTCTACAAATGCTATATCAGTTTTTCCTGTCCCTCTGAATCGGGCACAAGCCATAACGGAACCACCATCAGCTTGCCTCTTCGAGAATATCTGTCTATCGTTACGCAGATCGTGCCAGTAATAATGCCAACCATCTGGACCATCCAGGTTTAATTCCTTTTTATCACTGAATATCACACGATGCCTATCTTGTTTCCAGGACATCACTTCCTGCGCAAATTTTAATCTCTTTTCTTTGTGCTTTTTAGTCAATTTCGGAGCCGCTTTTCTCTTCAAGTAAACTAAACTGCCAAACTTCTTTACCGCTCTGTGGACAGTAGATTTTGATACTGAAGGGTTTAGCTGTGTGGCCAAAGTGGATATGCCCATTATTTCCAGTTTTTAGGTCCCTTACGATAGTGCTTCCTTGTCGGGGTGTCACTTTTGATGGGCGGTCAGATGATTTTTTACTGCTATAAGCATTTCTAAATAGCAAAAAATTGTTTGCAACAGTTTGCGATCTGTTTAAAAGCTTACCTATTTCTCTATTCGATTTTCCAGACTGTTTAAATGCATCAATTTTCCCCTGCTCAACCAGCGAAAGACTGCAATGACAACCCGTTTTGTTTAACTACAAAGTGCTGCTCAAATCTGTTTAAATACCTCCACAGCAGCAAGCATAATCCCGTAGCAATACTAGGCAACGATACTGATGCAAATTTTTGGAAATTTATGTGGTTGGGGCAATATTTCTGAAGGTGGACCTATCTTTTTGAAACGGTCTGAAAATGAAAATTTGCATCAAATAAGAAGAAATGATTTATTTTTAAGAAATTTCATCAAACATAGTTATAACAATTACAGATATATAATCACGAGCAAAAAAAGTGATTCTTATTCTTAATTAACAGTCGAAATTTAGAAAAATAAGGGTGGACCTATCATTTCGAGACGCGCTGTAAATAAGTGTGAAATTCATGTGCAGTTTTATTTCTAACACCTAAAGTTGTCAGGAAAAGAAGATGGAAATTTCTGGACCAGGTACCAGGGTTGGCAAGTTTCTGACAGTCGGAGGTTTTATCCGGTTTTAACCGTGGTTTTTACCGTCATGTCAAAAACCACTTTTTGACATGGTTTTTGACATAAGTGTCAAAAACCTAAATTTCTATCCAAAACATGTTTAAATTTGATATTGATAATCAAAATACATTTTCAAATGAATTTGACAATTTCTGATTTCAGACACTGAAGTAAACTTTTGGAGTTTTAGGTTATTAAAATAAAGTGAAATAAGCAATCCTAATCATAATTGAAGCGCTCGGGAGTAAATAATGGTAACTAGCATTTTAAAAATGAAACATATGGCTTTTGAATGTGGCTTTATTGCTTCGAGGAATTACTGTAACAGATTTTTTTATTTTAAAAATGAAGTGGGTACATTAAGTGCTGTGTGTCTTGGGTATACTTAATAAATTTTTACAAGTGATTTTTTTTTAAATTTTAATTTGAAATAATAAATTTTAATAAATAAATAAATAAATAAATAGTTTGATCAAAAGTATTTAGCAGATTTGTACACTGAGTACTAATTAATTTCGTTTTGCTTTTACTCAAAATAAAAAAAAAAATCACTTTGATGTAAAGATTTTTAGATTGATAAAATAGCTAATTAATAGTTATTAAAACATTTAAACAAACTATTTTAAAAACTGGATTCAACTTTTAATACTTTTAACTTTTTTCATGGCATAACAAGTTAATTTAAAAGAATGATAATTAATTTTCATTAAATTTATTAATTTAATTTTTATTAAACTTGACTGATGAGATAACTAATTGATAGTTTTTAAACATTTAAACAAAATTTCTTTAAAAACTGAATGTAAGTTTTAATATTTGTAACTTTTTTCACTGCATAACAAGTTAATTTAAAAGAATGCGAATTAATTTTCATTAAATTTATTAATTTAATTTTTATTAAACTTGATTGATAAGATAACTAATTGATAGTTATTAAAACATTTAAACAAAACTACTCTCTAAAATTTGGATTTAAGTTTTAATATTTAACTTTTTTTCACTCCATAACAAGTTAATTTAAAAGAATATGAATTAATTTTCATTAAATTTATTAATTTAATTTTTATTAAACTTGATTGATAAGATAACAAATTGATAGTTATAAAAATATTTAAACAAAACTATTTTAAAAGCTGGATTTGAGTTTTAATTTTTAACTTTTTTCACGGCAAAACAAGTTAGTTTAAAAGAATGAGAAATAATTTTCATTAAATTTATTAATTTAATGTTTATTAAACTTGATTGATAAGATGCATAAATCTTATTTAATATTTTTCAGGATGAGAAACCTTATATGTTTATAAAAAATCTCAATAACCACTGTATTTGAGTTTTCGACAGGTTTTTGACGTTTTCGACAGGTTTTCGACGTTTTTGACATGTTTTCGACGGGTTTTCGACGTGTCATGTCAAAAACTGGTTTTTGACATCAAAAACCCAACCCTGCCAGGTACTGATAAAGGCTAAATGTGGCCGCATTAAGTACTTCCCCACCTCGCCAAATGCTTGTAACTCCAGCGAAAGAAACTCTGATTTGGCTTAAGAATTGATGAATAAAAAATTCCCTAAAATTAGGAACAAAAATAATTGTATTACTTAAAATTAATTTTTGACACATAATTTTTGACAAAATTAATTTTTTAAAATTTGGCTAATTTACCAGATAACATGAAATCCCAAGGGCAGGCCTGATGAAAAGCGAATTTTTTTAAGTTGAAACTGAAATTAAAAAGAAACTTATGCAAGTAAACTTTGTATTAATGTGATGGTCTATCTAACTGCATGAACTTATAAATCCGCACTATAACAGGAAAAATTACAACATAGGTTGGTGTATCTCGAGGGTTACCCCCCTTTTTGCTGCCTACTCTGATGCATTAATTAATGAGCAATACATTAAATTTTCACCACAGTGTACTTCTAGAATCATTCTACTACCAATCCGCCAAACTAACCCATTCACAGCAGTATACTTCAGGGGCTTCGCCCCCTAGCTGGTCCATCTTTGAGTATAATAATCCCATTTTCTGCCACGTCACATGCTGAACCTAATCCAGACTGTACAAACCAGGCAATAGAGATGAAAAAAGGAAAATGTCCCATCTTACCCGTCTGCAGCGGAATATTAATTAATCAGCAGCACATTAAGAAATTCCACTTTTTGCAAAGCTGGGCGGCAATTTTATTCTAATTTTATTTAAAGCAGGAATTAGTGGCCAATATCAAGTTTCTATATTTGTTTTCCCTCTTGGGCACGATTCCAGCAACAGAAAACGGGAAGTGTCGACGCGAATGAAACATCTTTGAGAATTTATGTTTCAATATCTGCTAAATTAAAGTTGTACAACATGTAACGTAGCCAAACAAGAAGCCTGAAAAATTACAAATCTATCGATACCTGGTTTGATGGTCGGTTCTCTGGTAAGGGGGCGCCCTGAGCTAAAATTTTTGGAAGGGAGAAAATTATCAATTTGCCGAATGAAGTTCAAATTTTACCGAATGATAAAATACAAGGACGCACACATGTAACAATGCATTTACTAAGAAAAAACATTAGATATCTTCTAAAAAACAAGTCTAAAAACTAAAATGAACAAATAATCTCAATGTTGCAATATTGTCTTCAAATTGCTGAATCTTCAGCAAAATGTGCGGATTACGGAAATTATTGGGAGGTTACAGTGACCTCCCATCGGGGCGCTCCTGTCTCTGGTGTTCAGGAGAAGTTATAATGACATAGATAGACCCAGTTTCAGAAAAGTTACACAAGGCTACTTTTATGACTTTGGCAACTGCAGCGGGAAAAGCATCTCAAAAAGAGCAGATCAGGAAAACAAATTTAATAGGGGGAGGAAAGTTCCAAATGTGAGGCTGACAAACAGAATTCATAAAACCACTTTTATTACGCTTTTATACTTTGGTTCAATCAAGAGTAGTTGTCACGATGAGTCAGGAAAGAAAAGCTTCAAAATGATCCAAAAGTTTAAATGTCCAATTTGGCGCTTAAAATTAGAAATCTAGACAGGTCAAAATTTTTGGGTTGAAAAATGCGACTATATATAACCGACCACTTATTTCAATATGAATTGCAAGTGACAAGTAAATTAATAAATCATTTCCATGAAGTAAATGCAACAAATAAAGAAACTGATCAATTTCTTCCATTTGCATAATATTTGTCTCCAGACTTAGATAAAACTTAAAACTGTCTGTGAACTCAAAATATTTCTTTACAATTTTCTGCAAAAAACTACTGCATTTCTCCCAAATCTTATGTCACTTTGTCACTGACAACATTAACCTTTAGGAGCTGGGCGGTATACATGCTGTACCGTAACTCTTTTTTTTAGAGGACGTGGTTGAGATTTTCACTCGAACCCTTTGGTGCAGGGGAATTTTTTCAAGGTTTCATACGTCTGGTACAAGTTTATACCTTCTCTTTTCAATGGAAAAGAAATCTGTGGTTCAACTGTCGTACTACCTGGGTCGAAAAAAAAATTTCTAAAAAACAGCCCGGATCCAAAAGGTTAAAACTAAAATTATACACTAGTACAGTGCAAACAGTATGTTTATTCTCTAAATTGTTGTATATTTACTCTTTTTTCAGTATTATTAATTAGGACATCCTTTAAAATTGGCAACCCAAATTTTTCCTTCGCCAAAAAAAGACATGTTACAGAAAATTGTTCTAAAATATCAAAATTGTCAGCAAACTTCAAAAGTTTTCTGCGAACAGCGTTCGCATGTTCGTCTATATTATCTGAGTCTGTCTGTCACCTCACTCAGTACTTTATTTCTAAATTTAAACATAGCTTTTTCAGGATTTACATCTATTACATATAGGTAGTACAGTACAGGACCGTCATTTTGGGGTGGCAGGGGGGTCAAATGTCCGCACCCTGACTTTAAGAAATCAATGTATTTCCACATAAGTGGGCGTGGTCTTTGTTGATTTCCTATGAAATTGTATTAGGTTTTCAACTTTTAACCCCCTTGGAAAAACTTGAAAGGACAGGCCGGGTACAGTAGCTACATAGATAATCTAAAAGCATATCGCTGCTTGAAATGAACAGTGGCATATTTGCAAAACACGACTTTTCAGGAGAGCGTTTTTAAGTTTTTGCAGTAAAACGGTATTTTGAAGTAAAAAAGCACTAAGGCTACTTATGCCGAATCAACTTACAGAGACATAGATGTTCCTCCTCCAAGCACTTCTTCAGAACTGACACAATGGCGGCTGTGTCGTTGTTTACTAGGAAAAGCGCGCCAAAATACCAACTATGCACAATGACACTGGCGATTGCTGCGTGATATTTTGAAACTAGAGATATGCCGATATTACCACAAGAAAGAGTAAAAAAAATGCATTTTTTGATGTAATAAAAAAAAATCGATTTTTGCAGATATGCCACTGTTCATTTCAAGCAGCGATATGTGCATGCAGATACATCAGCTGTAGTCATGTGTGTTATTTACTAATTAATACTGCAATTAAACCAGTGGCGTACTTAGCTACCCCGCAGCGCAGGGGGGAGCACAATCCAGAAAAAAAACAGTATGAGTTACACGAGAAAAATATTTTTTACATTTTAATAGGGGGATAGGGCACGAACTTCCAAATCTTGCAAGGCGCACCTAAGTCTAAGTACGCTGCTGAATTAAACCCTGATTACTTTCAAAACATGTAGATAAATTAAATTAAAAACTCCACCTTTTGCCTTCATGGATACATGGTTAAAAGCAAACAGCATCATCTTACTAAAAATTTTGTTTAGGCACTATATCTTGATTTTCATACCCTGCGGGATTTTGAGTTGAGTGTAACCAGATACTTTCCTCTTTATCCTTACTAGGGGTATACTTTTCTTAAATTTAGAACAGTAGATGACAAATCTTTCTTACACCAAAAATTAATGTTAAATTGCGTAGAAAAATTTCATCTTTCAAATACTCGATAATATATTTCGCAGGATCTTACAAATTCCGAGAATAAAAACATAGCTAGATTTATTTGAGCTTAATACAAATCATTTGCCAGACAAATTATAAAGATATACATATGTCACATAACACATGTATTAATTACCAAAACACTAATTAGTAAAAATTCAAAACAAACCCCTAATCATATTTAACCTAAATTAAGTAAGCAAGAAACACATTTAAATGATATGTTGTTTGCAATAATCAACAATGAGCAAGGAAAAGGAATTGAGATTCTAATCCAGAGAAATTAATTCAAGCAGTTCAACCAAATTAAACAAAACACCACCATAAATGAAGTTTTGTTTATTATTTAAATACTCCATGAAAATATTAGTAAATACGGCTTCAAAAACAGACCTCATGCATTGATTACACTCAGGGTTCCCCGATATATATCAGTCCATATATATCATAATATATATCCGATATTTATTCTGAAAATATCACTAGATTTTGATATTTTCGATATTTACTTTTTGAAATGCGATATTTTTAATAGAAAAATTGTCTTCATCATATTAATGATGTCATCTTTAGTATGATGTTTTCATATGCTATTCCTTTTTTATTTTCTGATAACAAAATTAAAAGTTACAAAACAACTTGAATAGAGATGAAAAATGCCTAGTTAAAAATGAAAAGTTAATCAGAATATGGAAATGTGTCTAATGTTTGTACAATGTGTACTAGTGCTAAACAACAGATGTTTTATTTAATACGAAAGTAAAATCACTTTATGTTAATAAAATTTAAAGTTGCTAAAAATAAAATAATGAATAATATGAAAGAGTGAAAAAAAATCTAAGTTAGCTAGAAATAAAATATTAAGTTATTAAAAACAAAGACATAAACAGTATTTTTTTAATTCATAATTTTATATTCCAAATTTAAGAAAAAATGATTATAATTTTAAAGCAGCATTAAAATAAATAAAAATGAACCCTTAAAGGTGACCTTAGAATTTCAAATCATTTTCAAAACACTAATTTGAATTGAAAACAAGTTTTCAGTATTATTTTAATGTTTTTGAACAAAAATAATGATTTAGTTTTATTTTATTTATTTTTTGAACATATCACCTAACATGAAGGACTACCACTTAGTGAATTTTGAATTAATTTAAAAGTCTTAATATTAAAATTTTTAATCTAAACTTTTTACATTCCTATATGTTTCCAACTTATATAACATACTTAAAAATTAAGAAAAAGTATCTTTTAGAAAAAAATTAAAAAATTGCTAAAGTTTCCCTTTACAACATGTAAACCAAGGTCATGTGACCTATGACATACATGCTGGATCTCAATATCATTGGCTGTTGCCTCACCATTATTATTACCTTTTTAGCTAGAAGCTTTAAACCAAGTTCTGTTTTGACTACTACTTTTATCCAATTTTATTTGAGTGTTTGAAAGTTCTATACACTATGCCAAGAGAAAAAGATCCCATCTGGAAATATTTTGAATGCAAATCAAAAGAAGGAAATAATGGAAAATTGGCAATTTGTATTATTTGCAAAAAAGAGATGCCGGGAATTCCCAAAAGAATGGAAAAGCATTATGAACTGCTCCCAGTCAGAAAGTGTTACAATTAAGTGATGATAATCGTTCCCCTTCTGGGAGCTCTCACTTCACTAGTTCTGTGGCAGAGCCACACAATTTCATTTCTCAACAGCCAAATCAGAAACAGAAACTAACTGTGTGTCCCATCAAAAAAATGAAACTCACTACAATTTCAGTCACAAAAGACTCGGATATAGTTTCTACCTCCAAGTCTTTGCACAACTTATTGATGAACAGGTTGCGAAATATTTTTTTCCTACAAATACCCCTTTTCACAATGTTGTGCATAAAGAATTCATAAAATTGTGTAATTTATTTCGACCAGGATATACTCCCCCCGGTGAAAAGAAATTGGCTGGAGAACTTTTAGATACGATACACAAAGAAGTCACTGAAAAGACGCAAAGTATGCTCTAAGTGGAAAATGTTACCATGTCTCTTGATGGATGGAGTAACGTAAATTGTGAACCTATTGTATGCACTTCATTGGCTACTGCAAAGGGAGACACTTATCTTACAAAAACTACCGATACTTCTGGGCAATCCCATTGTGCCGATTATTTAAGTGTTATTGCAAAAGAATGTATTTCGGACTGTAAAGTGAAATTCAATGCCACTGTTCTTAGTTTTGTCACAGACAGTGCTGCAAATGTAAAAAAGATGCGAGAGCAACTCGCAGTATCTGATAGTGATAAGGACAGTAATGTCATTTATTATGGTTGTTCTGCTCACATTTTAAATCTTTTAGCAAAGGATTTGAAGGTCACAAACATAAATGCCAATGTTGTAAAAATCAATAGATATTTCAAGTTACCCATTTACAACATGCTTGGTATAAACAGATTGGAGGGAAAATGGCTTCCCAAAGATGTTCGATGGAATACTATGTTCGATTCGATCAAGTCTTTTCTTGATAATAGAGGAATGCTCGTGCAAGTTTGTCAGGATCACAAAAATGACATAGACAAAGATATTTTCCGTTTGGTGAATGATGTAAAACTAACAGTTAGTTGTGTTGAGTATATAGATATGCTGAAACCTGTAGCAAATGTATTAGATAAAATGCATTAGTAATGACACTAAGATTGCTGAATGTGTCAAAATTTGGTATGATCTAAAGCAAAATTTTAAACACTATGCAGCAGATGTTAAGAAATATTTATTGACACGAGAAGATATGGCTTTGACACCTGCACATTTTGCTGTTAATATTTTGGATCACCGATTTCGTGATAGAAACTTAACTGAGGCACAAAAGCAAAGTGCTTTTAATTTTATTCGTTCTACAGATAAAGAACTGTTACCATTGGTAATGAGCTTTTTAGCACAAAAAGCACCTTTTCCAACTTTTATGTTTGAAGAAGATTTCATGAAAGTCGAACCTTTAGTGTGGTGGGAAAACATTTCATTAGAATCAAAAATGAAAGAAAAAGTTGACAATTTGGTTCAACAGCTGTTAACTGCATCACCAACTACAGCTGGATTAGAGAGAATATTCTCTAGTTTTGGTTTCATACAGTCAAAACTGAGAAATAGATTAGGGACTGAAAAAGCAGATAAGCTTATATTTATTTTTAAATATTACAATACACAAAAATGCAACATTTTGTTTTTGTTTTAGTAACAAAATTTACTCTTAAAACTAAACAAAAGATTTAATTTCATATGTTTTTTATTTTTTTCAGTTGCAGTTTTGTTTTTATGTCTTTGCAATGTGATAAAACAATAAATAAGTTGTTTAGTTCTAATGTTTTAAAAATAAAGTCAATATTATAGTTTGAAGTATTAATTAATAAAAAAAGTTATGGTATGAATGAAAAAATACATATAAATATTACATATTGTAATAATCAATTACACTAATATAATGTAAGGTTATCAATAAGTTTTCATATTTTGGTTTTGATATTACAAGATAGTTGAATGATACTGTAATTAATTTTCTATGAACATAATAGTCAATATCCAGTATAGTAGCCAACATCATCATTAGGTTATATAATTTTTAAACATTAAAATATTACATTTCAGCAAAAATAGCTGCATAACATTTCATTGTATGTAAATTTTAATGCATATTTATGTAGAGAAATGTTGAATGAAACATTAATTTTTAGCCTGTACTGTAATAATACTTATTTAAGGAAATAAATGACATTGATTTGAGGATGTAGTTACTATTTAAAGAATTAAGCTTGCGCGAATCGAAAATATCGGATACATATCAAAATATCGGATATTTTTTAAAATATCACGATATTTACGAACCCTGAACGAAATCTCGACTATATTTTGTCCGTTCTTAGATCAAAAATACATTACATCCCAGTTTAAATCATTTAATAGCCATGCAAAACACATCAGGGTCAAATTCATTACACAGGTATATACTATGGATCGGGGAAGGAAATCTATACATTTCTGGTACAGATCTCACCTCTTACTTGATTCTTCGACATTTAAATGCGTTATAAAGTCCCGATTTCAAGCTAGAAATAGTAAAATTGGCGGCTACTTACGAGATTGACAAGTACTAGGCCTAAATCACAGTGCTATCAACGGAGCTTCTGTTGATGTTGCATGGGAGTTGGATCACCGTTTGTTCCGAATCGGCGCTTTTACTCCTCAAAATCACACTGGATCACAAAACACGGCGATCGCATTCACACGGAATAGTGTAAAATATAAGGTCCAAAACACATTTTCACTCAAGCAGATGCATTTGATGAGAAACAAACACAAATTACCGCATCATAGCGTCTTGTTTTCATTCAGCATTAAATCCACTATGGCCGACTGTAGGGTTACCATATCGTAGTAAACCCCAATCCACGTGATTGGCAGTGATCGCTCAGTGGAATCAGTTTTGCTTCCTCGCCAAGAAAATATAAATATGAGAATAAATAATTCACCCTACTGCCCCCACCCCCCGTTTTTTTTTTTTTTTTCCTGCGGCAAACATTGTTTCCTCCCAAACAGAAGCATGAGCAACTGAAAGAAAGTTTCCTTTTCTTGCAGGAAATAAATCAATGAAAATTTGATTCTCCTTTTTAATATAATTATTTTAATATTTTTTTTCGTCAAAAAAAACGAGAAAAAAGAAAAGAAAAAAATAGCAGCGTATATAAGATATATATAGAAAGACAACAGCAAAATTCTTTTAAAGACCTTTAGGAGGGGGAGAATGATGTTTTCATGCCGTTCGGGCCCATCAATTCTATTTTTTTCGGGGGAGGGGGGGGGGTCCAAAGGTATATAATCAATTTAATTTATCGCAACAAACAGCAGACCCACTTTCATGTAAAAACATAAATTTAAGCATCATGTAAAAACATTTAAGGTTTTTCAACTATTATAATTTCAAGTGAATGATACATTATTTTAAGCACTATCACAACTTAAAGTTATAACAACAAACACGGTTAAATTGCTTTAAAAATATTTTAATGCAACTTAATACTTTGATATAAGTTTTTTTTCCTTGCAAGACAGCTTCAGATACGTTATTTGAGGAATTTGCTTCCCTATGATATTATTGCTAATTTTAAAATATTAATATTTCGTTTATGAACTACTCATTACTAATTAAATTAAACTTTTGTTTCTTAAAGACCACACAATATTTACAAGGCATGTTTCTCATTGATGATATGTTTGCTCAAACAATGTTGAGTCGAAACAAAAAAAAATGAAATTCACCCCGTGTTTTTGACCGTGCCCTTTCAGAAAAAAAAAATATTTTTGAAAAATTGGAAACTTCATCATTACATTTTTTTTAAATCAAAAAGCGAAATCAAGAGGAAAATTAAAAAATCCTTTTCAAAGCCAACATTTTTATGCACTAAAATTAATCATAACAGGGGTGCCCACTACGAGAGGGTGGGTTATGACAAAGACAGAGCAGTTGGAATTTTGAAGTAGAATTATAAATGTTTTTCTTCTTCTTCTTCTTTTTTTTTTTTTTTTTTTTAAATCCTATTTTAGAGAGATCTCGTTTTTATGTGTTGCTCCGTTACATTTAAGGGAGTGCGATGACAAACCGCAACCATGGGAACAACTCATGACTGGTGTTTTAGTTGTTAGCAAATAGAAAATAGCAACAGAAACAGATACACGTTCTAAATCATTGAACTTTTTTTCTTGTTGTGCCAAGAATGGCATCGTTATCAATCGTGTGAATAAAACATAAGTACTGTGTTTAACAAAAAAGATTACAATTCCAGCTCATTTCATTTCATTTCACCCTCCAGGGTCCCCCGTACCTACCAGCTTAGTGGTTTAACCGGGATATGGCCCTGAAGAGCGCTCTGTTCTTAATTTTGAACCAGAACCTAGGGTCGAGCAAACCATAGGCCCTAGCACCCCCAGAGGTATCGTTTCACTTGGAGGACTTTGTGACCACGACATTTTTAACGCCTCCCAGTCACCATTAATCAAGACGGTGGATCTTTGATCGGCTGGGATCGAACCCGGGTCCTTTCGGACACGAGTCCGATGCCTTACCGATCGGGCCACCACGGTCCAATTCCAGCTCTGTAGAACTTGGAAATTCCAAACAAATTCTATCATAGGCAGAAAAATTCATTCATTCGATTGATACCAGTCGTTTAAATGTGCAGATTCATTTTCATCATCGAATTGCAAAAGAACGCCAATTAGTTCTTTAACTAATGTCTCCGGTAGTTTAAGATTCATAAACAGTCGACGTTGCTCTGAACACTCTCGATCAAGTTACTTGAAAACAAGAAAATAATTATCAATATTGGTTCATCCGGTATAGGAGCCACGGGTGCCCACAGGGGGGATTATGGCGCAAGTTGCGCCATCAAAATTTTTTTTTGGGGGGGGGCGATTTTTTAAAACTAATTTATTTATTTATTTAAATAATTTACGTTTTAAAAAATATATTTTCATTTGTTACTTTTTAATTTAAATTATTTCTTTATTATTTTTTTTTTGTGCGTGTGTGTGTGCTTGGAATTTCTGTTAGAGAAAAAAGCGATTCTATTCAACGCATAATTCGAACCTTTAAAAAATAAAGAATGTATAAAAAATAATATAATGATTTAAATAAATAAATTAATTAAATTAAAAATAAATAAATAAAAAATATTTAAAAAAATAAATAATAATATTTAAAAAAATAAATAAATAACATTTAAAAAAAAATAATATTTAAAAAAATAAAACAAAAAAGAGGGGTAAAAAAAGCACAAGAAGGTTGTGAAAAATTTGGAGGGGGGGGATTTGTGCCATTGAGCTTGGGGGGGGGTATGGGCACCCCTGATAGGAGCTACCATGTCGCAGACATATACCAGGAGACACGTCCAACTTATAACATCCTTCCTTTTTGCATCAGGGGTTTAAAATATTTATTTTTAAATACACAAAATTTCTTGGTGACTCTTTTAAATAAGCATTATAACTTCCAAAGAGATTTGAAACTAGTTTTGTAAACTTAACTTTAACATAAGATTTAAGTTTTAACGCTAGATAGGGAATAATATGAAATTCTTAAAGAAAATCCAAAAAAATGACTGATTTATAGTTTGCTTTACTTTAAACCACTGCTCTCCAACCTACGGCCCGCGGGCCGGATCCGGCCCGTGAGCCCATTTTTTCCGGCCCAGGGGAAATTGAAAAAATCTGTTTTTTCAATTTCCCCTCCCCCTTCAAAAAAAAATTATTAAATTAATCAGAACAGTGACGATCTCAGTGAATACGTCAAATAATAAATAAAAACCTATTCAAACTTGCAAAGCTTTTTAATATACAGCGAACATACTGGCTGTTTTTTTGCTAATTTCAGGAAGTGGTTTGGATATGTTCTTCTAATTTCATTTTACAGGTCTCTCCCGGAAAAAGTCTTTAAGAACATAAAAAATCACGCTCGAGTTATGTTTTCTCTTTTTGGGTCTACCTACAAGTGTGAGCAGATATTTTCAAAAATGAAGTATGTTAAATCTAAGTACAGATCCTCTTTATCAAATGAACATTTAAAATCAACTTTAATGATCGGAACTACAAAGTTTGACCCTTAATGGACTGAAATTTTAAGCGGCAAACAAATTTAATATTCTCATTAAAAATTGTCCTTAGCGTTGCACTTGCTCTGTTCTCATTTTGTTAAGTTTCTTATCATCATTAATACATAAAATTCTCTACTAATAATAAAGCTGAAAGTTTGTCTCTCTGTCTTTCCTTCTGTCTGTCTGTCTGTTACGCGCGTAGCGCCAAAACCGTTCGGTCGATTTTCATGCCACTTGGTACAAAATTAGTTTGTAGCATGTAGTTTTGCACCTCGAAGCGATTTTTCGAAAATTCCATTTCGTTCTTTTTCTATTCGAATTCTTAGCGGAAATTCGATAAAATAGGGAAGAAATATTTTATACACATTTTCAAGTCTTATGTCATTCGAAAGCTTGAAATTTTCTGCACAAAATGAAGTTTTTTCGAAGTTTCTACGATCATCAGGAGAGCTGTAACAAGTGTTTTTAGAATCCCGGAATTCAAGGCTTACCTTCAGTAAAGCAAGCCAAACGATTCTAAAATGGTTAATGAAATGAATTATTTTATCAACGGAAATCAACTTTTCATGCTGTTACTATGGTTACGTGTTCATACTTATTTTTGTTTCGTTCTTTTTCCAGGGTTGCCAGAAGTAGTATTTTTGATACTACGGTAGTATTTTTGATACTACGGTAGTATTTTTTCGGCCCAAATAAGGAGCGTAGTATTTTTCTGGCCACCCTGTTTCCAATATACTAATGACTTAATTAAAAGATTTGGCGGATTTTTTTTCCATTTTTATAGATTTCGCATTTCAGCAATATTGATTTTGGCAACGTTTAGAAACAGTAGAAGGAGCGTCTATCGCCCATTTAGCGAGAAAGGGGTACCCAAAGCACAAAGATTAACCAAATATCGTATAAATTGTGACATTGCAACGTTCTTTTTAAAGTGTTTCATTTCGGAAAATGTATTGTTTTGTTTTTAAAGCTGGGAAAGGAAACTTTCTTCTTCTTTCAAATTTTGGTAAGATTTCTGTTGGTTTCTGTGAGCAACAAAATTGTTCTTATTTTCTCTTTTGGCTTATTTTTGTGCATCTCCAGTTGGGGTTTCATTTGAATGTCACAAGGGGATGCTTTACCCCTTTTTTGGAGTTAATCAGTGTTAATTTCAATGCAGATGAATTGGCGCGACCACTTGGCGATATATCGCCAAGCCTTTGGTCGCGAAGTATTTGTCGCCAATTTGGCGACATATCGCCATGTTGGCGAATTTTTTTTTTTTTTATTTGGACTCAATTTGGCGCTATTAGCGATATTTTGCCAATTTGGCGACAAATTTGCGATTTTTTTAAAAACTTTTTTTTTTGGGGGGGGGGGGTTCAATTTGGCGCTATTGGTGATATTTTGCGAAAAATTCACTGAATGATGTTAAAATCGGCGATATTTTGGAGATTAATCACTGTAAAACATTTTTTTGCATTGTTTCGTGGCAAACTAGGGATATAAATGTTTGAATTGTTATCTTACTCCCTCCAAGCACTATTTTAGCACTTAAGGCATCTACTAAGAAATGTACACGTAAAAGGAAGTAGTGTAGGGCCCATACCAAATTTTTATATCATACTTTGAAGGAATTGTAGTTGAATTATAACTAAAATAGAGTATTTTTTCTGCTATATTAATTATTTTACAAATGAACTTTTAATTTTATACCACGGGCAAAGCCGTGCGGGTACCGCTAGTCATTTAATAAAATTGTAGTACATTGCAAGGATTTAGTTTTTAGTCTCGTTTGGCTTTTTTTTTTAAATTCTTTTGAAGAGCAAAATAAATTTTGTGGGAAAAAATGACTTTTATTTCAATTTTCTGAACTGCTATCTAAATTTTACAAGTTTCCGTAATGTTACAAAAAAAAAAAAAATCTGAGCTGAACAATTTTTGGACCGTTGGCCCGCTTCACTTCCAAAAATTTTCAATTTGGCCCCTGAGTAAAAAAGGTTGGAGACCCCTGCTTTAAACCATTATATGCTTAGGGGCGGTTTCTCACTGCATTATATTTATGTCCATAAATGTTTCTGTTCGCTCCAAAAACTGAAAAAGAAATGCGTAGTCACATATACTGGTATCTAGGAACCTTCGAGTTCGTAATAAATCGTACGAATGTTTCAAGTTTGGAAAAATTAAGAAATCGAATCATAACAGAAAATTCTAATGAGGCTTTACAAATGTCTGTCTATGTCTGGAGAGAAATCATAAGCGAGCTGGATACAGTCGGAGAAACTATTGGCACTCCTCACAGACATAGCAATGTACTAAGGGTCTCATATCATAATAAGTCATAAATTATAAAAATAAAATTTTATAAAAAAAAGTAAAACCGACGTCAAAAACGCAGCTAAAAATTGCTCTAAAAAGTAAAAAATAAATTTATTCTTTGAACACCATCGATACTACTTTTAAACATGAGTTTTGAAGTCGGTGCCGAAACAGTTGATAAAATCATTCGTACCCATTGATTGTACCATTTGATTGATTTTTCCTCTCAAACAACACTTGAAATTGATTGTGAAACATTTATGGTTGTTTTTATTATGAAACATGTAACCGAAGAATGGGCACGAATGATTTTATTAACTGTTTCGGCACCGACTTCAAAACTCATGTTTAAAAGTAGTATCGATGGTGTTCAAAGAATAAATTTATTTTTTACTTTTTAGAGCAATTTTCAGCTGCGTTTTTGAAGTCGGTTTTACTTTTCCTTAAAAAATTTTATTTTTATTTCATTCTTTTCAGTGCAAATGTATACCCGGAAGAGTGTCATGTTGCCATCATGACGCTTCATCTCACTTTATTAACGCGTCAAAATTTTAAACGATTGCCACTAAAAAAAATTGTGTTAATTTCTGGGATTTAATTAAAGCGTGTTTAAAATACAAGTTTTTAGCGGAGTACACGGATAAAACTGGCCAACAGGTTAATCTGCAAAGTGGCCATTTACTGCCGATTCATTATTAGTGCATCACCAAATTTAACCTTTAAAAGTTAAGGTGATGGGAGCCTGGAAATGTATTTTTTTTTTTAATTGGGGAAATCAGGAATAAATATTTTCCATCAGTAAAACTGCGGTTTGCATGTCGTAGACGCTGCATTTTTTTCTGCAGCTTTAAAATCCACCGACTCGCTCGAGGATCGAACTGATGCTCTTGCCAATGAGAGCCCAGCGACTTAACCATTAAAGCCACTCTATCGGCGAGCGACATAGCAAAGAGTGTGCGCATGAAATTCCGTTCATGATGCGCAAAGAGTATGCGCATGAACGGAATTCTGAAGATTTCCCTCAATTTCTTCCGGATTCCGTTCTCAAACCCTGCATCATGGGACCATGGGACCACCAGGAAGGTGCACCCTTTCAAACAAAAAATTCAAACAAACAAATTATCCAAATCGGACTATTCAGTAAAAAGTTATGCGTGGTCATACATTAAAATATATATTTCTATATACCGTTCGACTAGAGAACCTTCTCCATGTTTTCGTTGGTTAAAAACTAATAAAGTTATTTAAATTCATATATAAATTATGGTGCGCAAAATGTTAAATTAATGCTGAATAAAATCCAAGAATTTTCTTCTTGAATCTTTCCTAATTTTTTTTTAATTGAAAATCTTTTTTCGGTGATTAAATGATCTCGTTTATCTAGTTCACAAAGATCAAAATTTATGCCACTGCATTTTCTTCCTATTATTTCATACAGATCACAAAAACTGATTTTGATTTATAAATTCATTTATCAAAAACTCAGAGCGTGAGCGTTAAACAAAAGCCATAAATAAAACTTCTCTCTGACACAAATTTTTATTAAAATGCAAAGTTCTTCCAAAGTGTGGACCTTCTTTGTTTTAAACTGCTTCGCTTTCGCAGATGTTTTGCTGAATCTACGAAATCAAAAGTCAACAGAGTTCACTAAACTTTTCCATAAAGCTTTCCTTAAAGTAATAAATTTTTCCGCGCGCTGAAAGGAGACTAATAAATCTGAAATATAAGAGCTGCAAAATATGAAAGCAAAACAAGATGAAATGGCGCCTTACTGAGGGAGGGGGATCTGTATATGGACGAAATTTGCTTTTTAATGTAGTAGTCGGAGCGCCCCGAACTAAAATTTTTGAGAGGGGTAAAATTATCAATTTGCGAATGAAGTTCCAATTTTACCGAATGATAAAATACAAGCATGCACGCATGTCGTACATGCATAACATTTAGTGAGAAAAAACATTAGGCATCTTTTAAAAACAATTCTAAAAACTAAAGGGAACAAATAATCTCAATGTTGCAATTCATTGTCTTTAAATTGCTGAATCCGTCAGGAAAATGTGCCGAATACAGAAATTATTGGGAGGTTCCAGTGACCTCCCGTGACCTCCCATAGGAGCGCTCCTGGTAGTAGCTGAAATATCCCCCCCCCCACACACACACAAAGTAATGATTAAGTAAACGTAAATAAACATGTTTAATGACAGTTGTGTTCAACAGCTCCTACACTTGAAAACCCCAAATTTGTATATTAAATTTGAAAAAAAAAATAAAGAAAGAATATCAAGTATTTAAAATGTCGCACAAGATTGTTGTCGTTATAAAATTTTGTATCGTCATGTCATCACGACAAAGGAAATTTCATCTGATATGAAGCAAGTTCTTGGTAAAGCTTGACTAATAGTTAATTTTCTGAAATCTCGTATCCTCCAATTAAGACAATTCAACGAAATTTGTGAAGATACTAGCCGCCTTCGGCAGCTGCCTGGACCTCGCCCCTGCTGCGGGTTGGTGCACTGTTCACTTATTCAGCTCATTGTTCTCATGTACACCGCCTTCGGCCGTGGACTTTGAGGTTCCGGCGTAGTGCGCCTCTTGAATCATTCCACACATTCGATCTTAGAAGAGGCTCCTCGAGTCTGAATTAAGACTTTCTTTTTTCCTGTATCCAAGAGCCATTCGAATTATTCGTTGTCCCCGCTTCTTCTCTTTTAGTCTACAATATACTTCCGCGTTCAAACATTAGAGAGAGAAAGATGGAATCACATGGAAAAGTTTTCTAGTTTTTATGCAATAATGGCAATTCAAGGCAAAAGCGGCCCTCAAAATATTTTTGATGTCAAAAAACTTTTGCATGACAAAGTATCACTACAAAAGTCAACTTTTCCGCACAATTAGCGTTTATTGGATTTTTCAATTGTAGCATTAACGATGAGGAAACGAAATCTGAATTTTAAGAACTGTAATTTTCTTTTTCTTTCTTTTTTTTAATAACATTGAAGATGAAGGATGTTTGAATTAGTTACACCTCCTTCCAAGTAATCAACAATAGTTATTTTTTTCAAAGTAAGTTAAGATTTGAATTTTGTAGTAATCCAGTGAAAATGGTACAAATCAATCCCGAGACTTTTGCATTTTCTTAATAAATGTTAATAATTAATACCAACCAATTGCATTTTTGCAATGGTGCTCTATTTAATTGTGTGTAATGTAGTATTAATTGTTGAGGCATGAGAAATTTATAAACGACTCAAAAAAAAGTGTTCTTTGTCAGAAGAAGGAGAAAATGACTAGTCCCAGCTTCAAACTGCTAGGATTTAAAATGCGGTTCAAGATTAAGCTGAAATGCGACAACAAAATAAATTATAATGCACGGCACAAAAAATACTTCTGACACCATTTCTACTGATTCTCACGTTAGAAAAACATGGAAAATCACTATTATTTGTGCATGTCCCTAAATTTTCTATGTTTCGAATGGCCCTTTCTAATACAAACCTTTTAAAAATAAAATAATTCAATCTAATTCAATTTAATATTTTTTAAAGAATTATAAGTAATATATCCGCCATAATTACTTTGCTACGTTGAATTATATAGTAGGCAACCAAGATAAGCCGAATTCTTTTCTGATGATAGTTAACACATTAATGCCTAACGTCCGCTTTTTAGGGACCGTCCAAAAAATGGGTCTGAATTTCCCAAAAACAAACATTTCAACCAAATAATAGTGTTCAATTAGTACCTTGGTATTGTTTCAATTCGTTATTAACAGATAGCAGCACATAACCATTGTAAAGTGTGTTCTGTAGCAGTTTTAATATGATCTTTATCAAGAATTACTTCGTTCACAATCTCAAGAACAAAAGGCTATTTTTCTTAAATTATTCCCAGCTTCCCAGTATATATGTTAATTGCTGCTTTTATTACTTCTTATAAAATTTCTTTTTGAATACTATATCGTAGGCAGAAAAAAAAATTGTAAAAAAGTATGTACCTTTTGGGGTCTATCGTAACTTTTGAGGGACGATTTTTCTTTCCTTAATAAAAAAATTATTTTTCACATGATATTTTTTTAATTTTTTTTTTGTGTATTAAACACTATTTGTGACCAGTATACAAAATATCTTTGGGGGGGAAAATGCCAGGTATTAATGGGTTAATTTGAACTGTTGGTTGTCACTCTTCTGCAGTCGTATTAATGATGAAAAAAAGATTTTTTTTTCTTGTAATTGCAGAGAGAATTAGTTTTAGGCTGCTCATTCCACCTTATTCTCCCAAGTAGCACACTTCGTTTTTTAATGGTTGTAAAATGGTTATTAACTTTGTAACAACCGTTAAAAAACGTTTATAAAACGCTTAAAGGTTATTTGTGCTACCTGGGTTTGTTCTACAATTATATTTTTTCTCTATGATTTTAAAGTTATTTTAAAAACCTTATTTGTTCACTGTTACATGTGCACTCTGTTACACAAAGTGGTCAACATATTTAAAATCCCTTCATGAATGACTCATGTACAAGCCAATTTACACTTATTATGCACAAAATAAGGGGAGAATCATTTTAAAAAAAAATGATTTCTTGACGGAAATTATTTAGTTTGAAACTTAACAATTTCACACATGATTTGTACCACTTTCACTGGTATTACGCAGTTGCTTTTTCATACTTAACGAATTCAAAAAAAAAAAAAAAAAAAAAAATCAAAGAATGAGGATTTTGACTGAAAGTATACTTTTAACTATATAGTTCTTTGTTTGAATAAAATTAAACTGACTTTTAAAGTGTAAGTAATATTTCTCATAAAATCTTGCTTTATTGAATCATCCTCTTAATTAAATCAAAACTGTTCAGAACAAACATGTAAGCAGTGGTCCCTGTAGCGAGTTTTGCCGTTCTGTGTTTTTCTGCAAAGAATTCCATGTCAAGTAAACTAGTGGTCCCCACCCGACCATCTCCGATTTGACTTACATTTTACAGAGGTGTAGACATACTTAGGAAACTAATCTGTGTAAACTTTTAGCTTCCAAGGTCCAAATCTGGAGAATCTAGGATTTCGCAAGAAATGTGGTCCAAAATGGCGGATCATATTCGTGAAACGAGTTGCAATGTTTAGGTTAAAGTTGCAGAAAAATTTATCACTCTGGAAACCTCATGTTTTTGATATTAAGGTACTTTTGGTTGTAAATACTCTCCAGTATTTTTTGTGAGATTGAGCTTATTAGATTTTGTGGAGCACGCATATAAACTTGCGAAAAAACGCGGAGGGCAATTTTTTTCTGGATTTCAGTATCATAAATTTTTAACCAAAAAAAGTTAAAGTTTCATATTTCGTAGTTTTATTGTCCAAATACTTCTTTTTAATGTTTTACAACTGTAAAGCTAAAATATTGATTTTGTAAAAGATATTGTCATTCAAAGTGCCGACCAAAATCCCTCTCATAAAAAATCGCCTGTTTTCAATCATTGTAGCTCAGGTTTTTCACCTTCCACTATTATTTCGTTGGCACCATTACAAAGAACATATTTTTTCCTATCAAAATGAGTTCTTTATTTTTTTCGATGGTGTTCTTTTAGATAAGAATGAAAAAAAATAGCTTGAAGTGCTGTCTGTATTTTAAGAATTGGCATAAATAGGCTAAGAATTTAGAAAATTTTATTACAATAGAAGTTTGAATTTTTGTTAACTGAAAGTACATTTAGTTGTTAATAGGTTCTAACAATTATGTGAGTTCAAGCTCATTAGCTTTTGTGTAACATACATGAAAAGTATGGACAATTCCTGTTTGAAAAATAGCTTGTTTTCAATGAACTGGAACTCAGGTTTGTCAGCTTCCATCATCTTTTCGTTAGTACCATTAGAAATAACAGAATTTATCCAATCAGAATATTTATATTAATAACCAAATGTACTTTAGATTCCTAAAACTATTAGGCTTCCAGTGTAATAAAATTTTCTGCATTCTTAGCCTAATTATGCCAATTCTTCATAACTGACAATACTTCAAGCTACTTTTTTCATCCATATCTGAAAGAACACCATCAAAAAAAAAAAAAAACTCATTTTGGTAGGAAAAATTTTTGTTCTTTCTAATGGTGCCAACGAAAAAATGGTGGAAGGTGACAAACCTGAGCTATAACGAGTTGAAAACAGGTGATTTTTAATGAAAGTGATTTTCATCGACACTTTGGATGACAATATCTTTTAAAAAATCAATATTTTTGCTTTACAGCTGTAAAACATTAAAAACAAGTATATTTGGACAACAAAACTACGAAACATGAAACTTTGAATTTTTTTGGTTAAAATTTTTTGAAAACTGAAATCCAGGAAAAAAATTGCATACCGCGTTTTTTCCGCAAGTTTATATGCGTGCTACACAAAATTTACCACACAAAAGCTAAACCTCACTAAAAATATTGGAGAGTATTTAAAACCAAAAGTGTTTCAAGCTCCAAAAGTATTAGGCTCCCAGTGTGATAAAATTTTCTGCTACCTTAACCTAAACATTGCACCTCGGTTCACAAAGCTGATCCGCCATTTTTGACCCTATTTTTTGCGTTGTCCAAGATCCTCCAGATTTGGAACTTGGAAGCTAAACATTTGCACAGATCATAGATATGTCTACACCTCTGTAAAATCTAATCTAAATCGGAGATGGTCGAGTGGGGACGATTTGAAAAATTGGTCCAGTTGACGTGGAATGATTCTTTATTGAATCATAACTGTTTGGAACAAACTTGATTCATGTAAGCGGTAGTCACTGTAGCGAGTTGTGCCGTTCGATGTTTTTCTGCGAAGAGAAACCTTTTTTTTTTCATGAAGATCATTGTTTGGTTAACTCAAATGAGCAAGTACTCATTTTTTTTATTTATCTCTCCTTTTGCACTGATTTTTTCTACCCGTTTTGGTTCGATTTGTAACCAGTTCGATTAATCAAGAAAAAATAATTGTGACCTTTCCAATTACAAATTAAGAAAATAAATAAATACGATTCCACCTATACACTAGGGTGGGTCACCGTCCCATGTTAAAAAAAAAAGTTTCGGATTTCCATCGGGCACAGCAAGAAAAAGGTGCCAAATGATGTTTTTAGACTATATATAAAATTTCATTAGGGTAGGATATCATTTTCTGCTGCCGGATTGAGTTTAAAAAGCGTATACTTAAGGAAAAAATCGATTTTTGTTAAATAATTGAAAAAAAAATGAATTAATAAATATATTAATTAAGAAACGTAAATACATAACAAGTCAAGGTTATCTAAGTATTATTTATTCATTATAATTCAAAAAACATTTTTTATAATCATATATTTACAATAAAAACATGCATCTTTAATTAGCATGAAAGTCCTTCTTACTATCAAACTTTGGCATAATTTTCCGAGACTCCAGTTGGTTTTTTATGAAGTCTTCTCTTTCAGATTTTTTGCACAATGTAGCTGAAGCTTCTGTCACTGTTTTAACTGCCCTTTCAACAGCCTGTGTGTGACATGGCAGACGTAGTAAAGGCAATTGTTTTGCTCCTGAAGCAAACAGTTGAACATCTTCATCAGAAACTGATTTTAGTATTGGTGGATCAGATATATTTTTCCAATCAATGAGGTCTATGTAAGATTCAGCAGCAAAGTTAACAACAGGAATTTGAACAATTCGGATTCTATTTTGTTGAACACAACGAGCTTCTAGAATCCGATGGACTGCCAATTTACGGACGGACTGCTCCGAATCTGTCAGCAATGCAATCAACAAATTTTCAGGGTGTGCGAAATAACTATTTCTTTGGATAACGGGATCTATTTTGGCCTTCAATTCAGTAGATAAATACCGAGTTGCAATGATGAGTTTGAACAAGTGCCGAGCTCCATCTTTACATGAAGGGTGGCTTTTGATAGCAAACCAAATTGGAGCATAAACTTTTACGACATATGTCGCAAGAATTATTAAATTGTCATAAGGAGATTCGACTGAAACATACAAACGTAAGATTCGATTCGCACGAGTTAGCCATCGAACGTGAGACATTTTGCCAGGTGACATGTATGTTAGTTCCTCAGGAAATATGCCTGTAGAGACCGCCGATGCTATTCTATGCAAATATGTTTGGTCTGTACTAATGTCTTGAACGGGCAACTTTGGTAAGTATGCTGGGATAGGCGCAAACTGAAAAACGGGATTTTTTTCACAATTTTCTAGTTCTTTACCGATTGTTCCCGAAAATGACTTCGGTCCTGTCGTGTTGCCATCAATGTGGAGAAACAAATGTCTAAATGTCAATTCATTCATTTGCAGTAAGCATATGACCCACGGTAAAGGTCTATTTAAACTTTCTTCCAACAAGCATATGACACCTCTATTTTTACCAACGTTAACGTTAGTTCCATCCCAAGTAGCACACTTCGTTTTTTAAAGGTTGTAAAATGGTTATTAACGTAGTTACAACGGATTAAAAACGTTTATAAAACGTTTAAACGTTTTTTGTGCTACCTGGGATCGCATCCGACTGCCACCAAAGGCATTCATAGGTATTTTTGATTCCAAAAAGAAATTTTTAATTTCTTGCTCTATACATTTAGAAGTACCAGAGGCGGGTGCGATATAGCCTAAGAACTTAGACTCTGGTTCCATAATTAGCGAAATATGTTCTTCTGTAATGCTTTTTCTATAGAATTTACCATTCTTTTCCAATATAATTAAAGTTTTATCTTTTCTTCTGTCAAAATACAAAGCTTGTATTTGTTCAACTTTGGCTTTGTCCAGGGCACATTTTCGTGCGTCTTTACGTTTCCGGCGAAGCATGTTTTTATCAATAATTTCCGAAGTGGTGGGTAAAGAACTGCAGAAGCAATAGCTGCTCCTGCCCGGTCAGATACCCCGTATCTATCGCATGTCCGGGAAAGCAAATTAAAGTCTACTGTATAGTTTGCACAAGTTGATTTCCTGATATAAGTAGTTGAAGACGCTTGTCTAGGTCCTTGAAACTCATTCTTACTGTCCGTATCCAATGAACTGGATGCAGATGAAGTAATGAGACAAGATGAATCAGCACGTTCTTTTCGAGTGTGAAGCTCCGATTTCTCCTGCAGTATTTTTCTCTCAAGAATTTTGGTTAATTTTTTTGTAGTAGGAGTATCTACGGCTCCTATCACCATTCTTCTAGTGCTCCGTTGATCTATTAGGAACTTTTTTTCTCTCTTTGGAATTTTTTTTGTTTTTTGGACAAATGCAGTTATTAATATCTTTGCATTTGCAAGATGAAATGTCAAAAAGCATTTTACCAGTCCGGCGAAACTCTTCTAATTTTTTCTTAGGGATTTTACGATGGGATTTTAAAAGATTTCTACATTTCAAGTGGTAGATTTTTAACAAAGCTTTTACTCGTTTGCGTTGCACTATAGGAAGGGAAGCCTTTGTCCAAATTTCTTCTCTTTTCTTTACCACAATGTCCTCTACTTCTTTGTAAGATGGCTCTTTATTAAGATCCCTTTCACTTTTTAACTTATGACGGTTAAATTCGTAATACTTCCCAACATCTTCGTAGATTGGTAACATATTGCAGTTGAGATCAGATGAATCACCAAACAACTTAGATTTCCAACCTGACCGAGTGCGATTCATAATTTAAAAAACTGTTTACCATAGGAGCATCGAACTACATCTAGCGCACTTTAATTCGATCGCAGTTTTTTGAAATAGCTGTTTTAAATTGCGCATGCGTAGGTTATTTTTAGACACTAATTCATACATTTTTGCTAATTCTCACAGCTGAAATGGCAGGTGTGAATTTAAACCAGGTGCAAATTAAAATTTTGATGACGTGTTTCTGTAAAAAAAATATATTTATTATTGCTGCAAGTTTACATAGAACGTATTCAATCTGGGTATAGGAATCGACACTTTAAGATCAATCCGGCAGCAAAAAGACTTATCAGAATGTAAAAAAAAAATCACACACGTTAGTTTGGAACCATGATGCACCTTTTTAATCCTGTGCCCCTTAACATTTCGAAAAAAAATGAAAATGACCCACCCTACTATACACCCATTTCGCATCAAATGATTTCGTGATGAATATTCATCAGAATAAATCTTTATCCGATTTGTGTGAATTTGATAAAAACAAACATAAATTTAAAACACATAAGCGTCTCAAAAATGATACTTAACGAGGATTTGTTCCTCTTTGTCTCTTTTCGGAACTTTTAATTAATTTCGCGCACATTAAAACAAATCGCTGTAATTAGCGAACGAAATTTATTCCAGAAGGGTAACCTCTGGTAGAGTTTCCACATGGCTAAATTTATGATTCGAACCTCGCAGGCGATATTTCCGCTTGAAAAATTTGCTAGAAAAACAATTATAATTACAGCATAAAATTTTATTCTTTGCCATACGTGTCTTTTTGAGCTTAGGAAGTATTTACAAAAGGATTAAGTTCAACTTAAGTGTTACCCGCTTTTTTCAAAGCAAATCAGAAATAAATTTGAATGAAACTCATTTTGTTGCTATTTCACTTCAAGCACGAATCTCGACTTCATAAATAATTGTTTTAAAATTATACACTCCTGGATTTTAATAATTAGGTTTTGTTTAAAAATGAATTTTCCAATTTGTTTGAAATATTCTTCTCGTTATTCATGTTTAAATTGATTAAGGGATTTTATTCAATCATATCCCTTTTAACAAATGAATTTTGCATGCTTTTTTTTAAAATAAATGAGTAAAAGATTTATGCAAATAAGAACTGCACTTCGAAGGAATTGTGACTTTTCTTTTTCTCCTGTCATAAGCAATATTTTCTTCAAAATGGCTTTTGTTATAATTCTGTACCTTAGAACCAATCTAACGTAAGTCCATTTTCGTCACTTTGCAGTAGAGGGCGAAATCGTTAACATTGTATTTGCACAACGTGCAAATATTTTATGCAAGTTTGTGATTTTACACTATTTAATAGCCACGCCCCCTTGTTTGATCATTAGTTGTCATTTATTGTATCTTAAAAATTTACTTTCCTTTAGAGGACCGTGATTTGTTGATTGAGGTCTTGCTGTTACATTGGAAAGCTGTTCAATATACAGCCTGCTGCAAAACATGTAAAGGGCCAAAAAAATAGAGTTTCATGGCTGTTGTATCCGGAAAGAAACCGACGTAATTCTCATGCTTTGACACAAATTTCTAGATTGAGTCTTCAAATACGAAAAAAACTGTAGGAAATAAAAAATTAGTGAGAATAATTAGTGAATATTCAAAAAATTAGTGAACATTCGAATGCAACCACAAGGGGAGGTGCACAACTAGACCATCCTCAGAGCCTACATACCAAGCTAGAAGCTTCTACGGCATATAGTTTTTGAGTTATGCGACCCACATACATACATACATCCGCACATACGTACATTAGGGTGTATCGAAAAAAACTTTTTTTCGAAATTCAATTTACTAAGTTGATAAAAAGTTGCCCCTACCTACCCACACATTCCACAAAAAATTTCAGTCTAATCAGAAATTGTTTAGGTGTTCCGCACGAGGCCTGAAGTTTGAATTTCTTCAAAAATATGATTTTTTTTTTCCTAATTTTTTTTAAATATTAAAAATAAATGTTAAAAATAATTCAAGTTGAAAAATGTAGGGGAGACCGGAGCAAGATGACGAATTTCGTATTTTTTTCATTTCCCGCTAGGTAGCAGCCTTAGCTGGTCATTAGAGATTCTTCTATCTATTCTTCGTTCAGCAATAGTATAAAGTCGCTGAAATCGCCATTTTCAAAACAGTTTTGAAGTTGTTCTGGTTTACCGCTACCGCGATCTAACTTTTATCCATGTGCAAATAAGCTTTGATGCAAATATAGGTAAGATTTATTGCTTCTCATTAGTATTAATGTGAACCTTAGTTTAAATACTACCTATTTATATGAATAAACACCAAATAAACGCATTTTTTTATGGAAATAAATACGAATCCTTCAAAAATGGCAGTCTGGGGCAAGATGACGAAACGAAACACGGGGCAAGATGACGAGCTCGTTATCTTGCCCCATGTTTCGGAATTTATGAAACTAACTATGTTGCCCCTTCTATAAAGTTCTTTAAATGCTTATTTATAGTTATACTAATATGTATACTAATGTATATCATAATATATTATGCTAAGTCCCTCCTCCCTCCCCTCTTCCGAAGAGCAAGCTAATTGTTTGCTAATGATACATATAATGACATTTCAGATATGGTTCGACATTACAAGAAGAAATCCTCAAGAGGAGAATGGAGCAAAGATTCTATGCTGCCCATGGTAATATAAGCTATCCATGGTGCCTCTAATAAGCTGCCCATGGTAGTCAGTCCTACAGGATCCAGGAGAGTTTCGAAGATTGTTTCAGCAGAGAGAGAGGAAGGAATGTAACAATAAGTTGTTGTATAAGCGCCACTGGCTTTTACCTGCCACCTTTTCGGATTTTTCTCAGAAAACGAATGCTTCCTGAACTTATCGAGAAAGCCCCATTAGGAACTGTAGGTCACTGTAGTGATAATGGCTGGAGCAATGAGGATACTTTTTTCTCTTTTTTGCAGCACTTTTATCAACACGTAAAATCAAACAAAGAATCTCCTGTTCTGTTGATCATTGATAATCATAAATCCCACATAACTTTGCAGGCTATATTTTATTGCAGAGAAAAATTCATTATCATGGTTGGGTTGCCTCCCCATACATCACATCGTCTCCAACCTTTTGATGTGGCATTTTTCGCCCCATTGAAAAATTATTATAGTCAAGCATGTGACAACTATATGGTCACTCATCCAGGGCAGACCATCACAGATAAAAATGTTGGTGAACTTTTGAGCATAGCTTACTTTAAAGCCTCTACAATTGCAAATGCAGTTCAAGGTTTTCAAGAATGTGGGATCGGGCCGCATAATTCTCTTGTATACAGCGATCATGATTTCGCTGCTTCAAAAACAACTGATCTTGATGCTGTAAAAGAGGGAAGTGAAAATAATAGTGCCAACCCCCAGACCCTGTTAGTAAAAAAACCACATATAAAACATCCAGTAGATACAGAATTGATGACAAATTCTGATTCCAGTGCAGAAAAGAAGCCTTTAAGTGTTTTTGATTTAAAGCCATTGCCAAAAGCACTACAATGTGGCAAAAAAAGAAAAAACAAAAAAAAAAAATGAGTTCAAGTATCTTTACGAGCTCACCCGTCAAAGAACTGCTAGAAGAAAGAGAAAAAGGATTGTCTAAAAAAACAGAGGACAGAAGAACGTGAAGCAAAAAAAGGAGTTAGAAAACTCAAAATTTGTTCCCTTAGCCCGAAGTCAGAAAAAATCAGGCCAAGCAACCCAGTGGCATGAACTTCAAAGGATGCTGCAATAAGATGTCCTGCTTGTAAAGAGGAATATTGTGATCCTCCAACAGAAGAATGGATCCAGTGCTGTAAACGCCAAGAGTGGTGGCATGAGGACTGTTCCAATTATGAAAATGGCATTTTTATTTGCGACTATTGTTAGCTGCACTACTAAACCCTTGTATATATATATATATATATATATATATATATAAATATATATATATATATATAAATATATATATATATATATATATATATATATATATATATATATATATATATATATATATATATATATATATATATAAATATATATATATATATATATATAAATATATATATATATATATATAAATATATATATATATAAATATATATATATATATATATATATATATAAATATATATATATATATATATATATATATATATATATATATATATATATATATATAAATATATATATATATATATATAAATATATATATATATATATATATAAATATATATATATATATATATAAATATATATATATATAAATATATATATATATATATATATATATAAATATATATATATATATATATAAATATATATATATATATATATAAATATATATATATATATATATAAATATATATATATATATATATTTATATATATATATATATATATATATATATATATATATATATATATATATATAAATATATATATATATAAATATATATATATATAAATATATATATATATATATATATATATATAAATATATATATATATATATATATAAATATATATATATATATATATATAAATATATATATATATATATATAAATATATATATATATAAATATATATATATATATATATATATATATATATATATATATATATATAAATATATATATATATATATATATATATATATATATATAAATATATACACTGAAGTGACAAAAGTCATGGGATAGCAGTATGCAAATTTTCAGATGGCAGTAGCATCGCATAGAACAGGTATAAATGCGCAGTGCTTTTACAGAGCTTTCATTTCTGTTCAAGTTATTCATGTGAAGAGGTTTTAACGTGATGATGACCGCACGACGTGAATTAACAGACTTTGAACGCGGAATGTTAGTTGGAGCTAGACGCATGGGTCATGCCATTTCGGAAATCGTTAGAGAATTCAACATTCCCAGATCCACTGTGTCAAGAGTGTGCCGAGAGTATGAAATTTCAGGCATAACATCCCACCATGGACAGCGCAGTGGTCGACCGCCTGCACTTAAAGATCGAGACCGGCGACGTCTGCAAAGAGTCGTAAATTCTAACAGACAAGCAACACTGCGTCAAATCACCGTAGAAATCAATGTGGGACGTACAATGGACGTGTCTGCTAGAACTGTGCGGAGAAATTTGGATTTCTTGGGCTATTCCAGCAGAAGACCGACTCGATAGCCTTTACTGACAGAACGACATCGCTTGCAGCGACTCTCGTGGGCACGTGAGGATATCGGTTGGTCCCTAGATGAATGGAAAACCGTGGCCTGGTCCGATGAGTCACGATTTCAGCTGGTAAGAGCCGATGGTAGGGTTCGAGTGTGGCGCAGACCCCACGAAGCCATGGACCCAAACTGTCAGCAAGGCACTGTTCAAGCTGGTGGTGGCTCCGTAATGGTGTGGGCTGTTTTTTCATGGCATGGACTTGGTCCTCTAGTGCGACTGGACCGAACATTGACTGGAAATGCTTATGTGCAGCTACTTGGAGATCACTTGCAGCCATTCATGGACTTCATGTACCCAAACAACGATGGGATTTTTATGGATGACAATGCGCCATGTCACCGGGCCACAACTGTTCGCAATTGGTTTGAAGAAAATTCTGGACAATTCCAACGAATGATTTGGCCACCTAGATCGCCCGACATGAATCCCATTGAGCATTTATGGGACACCATCGAGAGGTCTGTTCGTGCCCAAAATCCTGCCCCATCAACGCTTTCACAATTATGGACGTCTATCGAGACAGCATGGCTCAATATTCCTGCAGAAGACTTCCAACGACTTGTTGAGTCCATGCCACGTCGAGTTGTTGCACTTCGCCGGGCAAAAGGAGGGCCGACACGATATTAAGAGGTATCCCATGACTTTTGTCACTTCAGTGTATATTATATATATTAAATATATTTATAGTATATATATAGAACTATAGTATATATATATATATAATATATATATATAATAAATATATATATGATATATAGTATAATATATATATAAATATATATACTATATTAGATATAAATAATATATATATTATATGATATAAAGATATATATAATTATATATATAAATATATATATATATATATATATAATATATATATATATATATAGTATATATAGTATTATATATATATAAATAATATATATATATATAAATATATATAAATTTATAAATATAAACTATATATTTAAATATATATATATATATATATAATATATATATATATACTTAGTATATTATTTATATATATAGATGATATATATATATATAAATATATATATATAAATATATATATATATATATATATATATAATTATATAGTATATATATAAAATATATATATATATATATATATTATTATATATAAATTTATATATATATATATATATATATATATAGGTATATATATTTATAATATATAAATATATATATATATACAAATATATATATATATATCAATATATATATATATATATGTATATATATATATATTATAATATATATATATATAATATATAAAAATATATAGTATATATATATAAAATATATATATATATATATAAATATATATATATATATATATATTATATATATATATATATTATAAATATATATATATATGATATTTATATATATATATATTTATATCATATATATTTTATATATATTTATAGTATATATATATATAGATATTTATATAGCAATTTATAATATCATATATATTACTAATATCAAAATTTCAACCATCAAAAAAAAATTTCAAGAAAAATTTCAACCATCGGCGCCGATGCATCGGCGCCGATGGTTGAAATTTTTCCCATCGGCCATCGGCATCGGCCGCCGATGCTAACATGGAAGAAACATCGGCCCATCGGCCTCAAAAATATCTAAATGCCGATGCAAGGCCGATGTTTTTTTTTCTTTTAAAGTTTTCTAAAGAGGGATTCTATTTTCTCTATTTTTTACTTCACAATTAAAGTATGTTCAGCATGTGGCTTGAAATCGGGCAGCAAACGGGACTAACACACAGTTCTGGGTTTTGGAATTTTTCCCGAGGGGGCAAGATATCGAAATTTTCACAACACAAGCATGAAATGGAAGTTATCCACTTCTTCTTATTCCATGAGTCATGAGCGATGGAGAGCAATGGACACCATAATCACACACAAACTAATTTTTATTTATTTACACAGGTGAACAAGATGGGCAGCCAATTTGCCCTTTTTCCCGGATAGCGGTCAAGAAATATTCCATAAAATTATTATCCCGCTATCCGGTCATGTTTTTCTCATCTGTTTTAGATGAGTGCCAAGAGTCTAAGTGACCTCATGCGTTCTGCTACGCGCTCTCGCGGAGGGCAAGTATGTAAAACCCAATTGCGCAATCAGGGAATTCCTAATAAATCAGTCATGAACACCCCCGCAAGTACTGCCTCACTGGAGTGGATCATTTTATTTCTTACACACTCCCCCCGTATGAACGGTGGTTCATCATAATCTTGAGGACGCATGAGCTCATAAACAAGATTTTTTTTTTTTTAGACCAAAATCAGGAATAATTTTAACAAGCCATACATTTGTATTTCCATAATTCACATTCATAAATTCCATCAAATGAAACACAGAGTACAATTTTCTTTTATCATATTTCAAAACCAGTAATTATTAGTTCAACAGCTAAAGAATGGACCATAAAGATAATTTTCAAATTGCCAAACAAATTCAATACATAATTATCAGATACAGAATTTCTCTTACCTGAACTCCAAGATTTTTCTTTTCCATTCTTTAGTATTATTATTCATTTATTTATTTTATACCTTAGCCAGTAAATTATTTCTCTCAACCAAATTTTTTGCAAGTAATTACTTACCATATTCATAAATTTTCATAATCATAGATTTTCATATTCATAAGTTATTCACTTTTCATATTCATAAGTTGAGTAATTTTTAGTAAACATAATTTTGAACTAAAAAGGAAAACACAAGTATTTATATAGATATCTAATACTTTGAATAATTACGGTAAATATATACAATATTTACAAACACAATAACGAGAAACATATTTTTTAAAATTATAGCTTATTTACAATATATACATATGCACAACGAAATTTTAAACTGCCAAAATAGTTAATATTAATCAAATATCTCAGAATAATGATATATACTACATATACAATATTCTAATTATATCACAAATAGTTCATTAAACTTGTCATACGTAATTACCTAACAGTCTTGCAGTTCCATATTATACAGTAATTGTACTGGTCTTTTGAGAATTGTTGTTCCTGTCTTTATTTCACAACTTCTGATCTTCCCATCTCTACCA
Source organism: Uloborus plumipes (assembly GCA_038373865.1). Taxonomy (NCBI): domain Eukaryota; kingdom Metazoa; phylum Arthropoda; class Arachnida; order Araneae; family Uloboridae; genus Uloborus; species Uloborus plumipes. The sequence goes on along the minus strand of JAXGGA010010439.1, from coordinate 6,749 downwards.
GGGAAGGTTGCTATAATTCTTCCTAACTTCCAAAAATTTCTTGGTAGAAAATCATCTCGAATTAAAACTATATCATTAATCTTAAATTCTTTTATTTTCCCCTTATTCAAAGCAGAATGTACTGAATCTAACCCTAACAAATACTCTCTAAACCATCTTTTCCAAAATGATTCTATAAGTTTCTCTCGATAGTTAAACTCTTTAATTAGCAACCTCCTAGTAGAGAGCTGGGACTTACAAAGTAATTTTACTGAAGGTATACTCAGAAGTCTCTTTCCTACTAAAAAATGTGCTGGTGTCAACGGGTAAGGTTTATTCTGATTGTTCTACAAATAGGTCAACGGACGAGAGTTAATCACACTTTCTATTTTTATAATAGTTGTTTCTACTTGATCCCTAGTGAGGGAGGATTTGCCTAAAATCTTCCGTAGAGAAGTTTTTACACTTCTCACTAGTCTCTCATAAAAACCTCCCCACCAAGGGGCCTTCTCCAAATTAAATACCCACTTTATACTTTTTCCAGCAAAGTAACGTTGAACTTCTGAGTGTTTTATCAGTGAAAAAAATGTCTTCATGTCCAAATTAGATCGTTTAAAAATCTTGGCATTATCTGAATAAATCATAGAAGGTATTCCTCTTCGAGACACAAACTTTCTAAATGCCAACAAAAAAGTTTCTGCAGTCAAATCGTTCACAAGTTCTAGATGCAGTGCACGGGTGGTAGCACAGGTTAAAATTTCAAATATAATGCTATTCTTAACGTAAAGCGGGCCTGCATAATCAAGCCCTACAACATTGAAAGGTGATGACTGTTCAATTCTCGATAATGGAAGTGGCGCGACTACTTATTTTCCAGGTAGAGCATTAAATCTTTTGCAGACAATGCACCTGCTCAGTGCAGACTTGACAACCTGACGACCCTTGATGATCCAATATTTTTCTCGCACTTGAACTAGAGTGTCTGACACTCCAGAATGGAACACTTTTTCATGAGCATCATAAATTATCATTTGTACTAGGATATGATTGGATGGTAACACAATTGGATGCTTAAGAGATGTAGAGAAGTTTGCGTTTTGTAGTCTTCCGCCAACTAGGAGCAGTCCATCTTCAGAAAGAAACGGATTCAACTTATGAATTTTTGATTGAGTAGAAATATTCTTATTTTCTCTGAGAGTGAGGATTTCTTCTGGATAACATTCTGCTTGAACGTATTTATTCCAATAACTTTCTGCTTCGTCAAGCTCTTCTGCTCTCAGTTCTCCAAATTCGCGTTCTTCTTTATTTTTTCTGCTATTTCTACTAAATCTCTGAATCCATGCCGTTAATCTTTTTAATTTCTTCCAGGAACTGTAATTTTCAAATTTTAGCAAAGGTTCCTTTTGGTAGTTGTCTATTTTGGTTCCACAATGTAAGGATAATTCAACTTTCGGTCTTCTTTCGTTTTGAATTTCTTCGAACTTCGAATATGGCATTTTCCCTGCTGGCCACTCGTCCTCAGGTAGCTTTAGGAAGGCAAGGCCATGAAACCAATTTTCCGAATGCAGTAGATCTTCAGCATGACAACCTTTTGTAATCACGTCTGAGGGATTTAATTTGCCATCGCAATGTTTCCAGTTCAGCGGATCCGTATGGCTCTGAATTTCTGTTACCCTATTCGCAACGAAAGGCTTCCAATTTCGGGCTGATCTCTTGATCCATTGCAAAACAATGGTCGAGTCAGACCAAAGGAAAACTTTTCTAATTTTAGGGAAAAGGGTTTTGATGTACTTTGCTAACCTAGATGCTATAAGAGCTGCCATTAATTCTAATCGAGGAAGAGTCAATGTTTTCAAAGGTGCGACTCTAGATTTGGACATGATAAATGATGTATGAAATTCTTTCTCTTTGCTCTGAAACCTAAAATAAGTGACAGCTCCATAGCAGACATTATTTGCATCTCCAAATACATGAAGTTGAATGTCATGCAAATCTCCATTAGGAAAACAATGTCTACGTATTTTGAAATCTGAGAAGAGAGGAATTTCTTTGCACCACTGCAACCATTTTTGCTTCACTTCCTCAGACAGTTCTTCATCCCAGCCTACCCCTTTAATCCACAATTGTTGTAGAAGACTCTTGATGCGCACAACAAAGGGCGAAATAAATCCAATGGGGTCAAAAATCTGAGCTGCTGATTTTAGAATTGTCTGTTTAGTACATGTAGGTTTCGATTCAATGTATGCAATTAATGATTGTATGTCGATTCCTAAAGTGTCCTCATCATTGAACCATTTTAATCCAAGAATCTTTAATTCAGCATCAGGGTATGTATTCTCCCGGAAAATAGTTTTATTGTTTTCCCATTTTTCCTTGAGTTCGGGGGAATTCGTTTCAAATTTTAAGTTCAAGCCACCTTCTTTCATAATTGTTACGTCTTCTGTTAATTTATATGCTTCTTGAGTCTTCGGTACATTCCATAACAACTTTATTTCATATCTGCCGTTTACAAACGTTAAATCATTTTCAAATTCTCTACGAAACTCCACTTCATGTGTAGATTCCTTTTCTGCATCGCATTTGATCGCTTCTATTTCCCATAACGCTTTTAATTGTTCATTCGGATCATCTTCAACGGAGACGCGAAAGCAAGCCGTTGAGTTATCGGGATTTTACCCGAAATAATGTCCCCAAATGCACTCTTCTGAGCAAATAGATTTTTGGATACTTTTACTGGGGCTCCCTTAATAATGTCGAAAATATAATCCATTCCTATGAGTAACTGAATCTTCCCTCGTGAGCACTCCGCGAGGTCAAGGTTATGCAGTTCAACGATTTCTTTTATTTTCAGAGACGGAACCTTTTGATTTCCAAAATTGGCGCCTGAAATGTGATTAGTAAGTAATGCTTCTATTTGGAAAGAAATATCTGGGTTTCGTAAGCCTCTAATGTTCAACTTAACCAGATCAAACTCTGAAGGTTCTGGGATTCTTCTTCCAAATGAATAAATTAGTAATTTTTCCTTTCTTAATGGTTTTAAATCAAGTGCTTCAGCTACTTCTCTGAGCAAAAAAGTCCTTTCTGATCCGCCATCAAAAAGAATATTAACATTTATTAGCTTATCTTCAGAGGAAGCTTGAGCGCTACAAGTTTGTAATAAAACTGATTTATGGTCTGAATGAGATGTACTTACAAGAGTTTCTATTTCAGGCGGATCCGAATTTGATGCGGTTTCACTCTCTTTCTTGCAAAATAATCGGATATGTGACGAACTATTACAAATATCGCACTTCAGTTTGAGTTTACAATCTTTTGATAAATGACGCCTGAAACATTTGTAGCATCTGCCTTCTTTCTTTAATTTAGCGCGTTTATTATCATCCGATACATTCTTACATTGCGATCCGTAATGTTGAGTACTGCGGCAAAATATGCAGAATTTATTTGACGCGGAATTCACGTTTAACGCAGCTGCGGATGGAGTGTTATGCCTCTTAGGGTTAAATTTATAGCTCGAGCTGTTCTGTTTCTTATCCACGGACTCCTCACTCGGGCCCCTTCCAAACACATTGAATGCGCTTTCTCTGCACTCCACTTCTCTCTTTATGAATGATATTAACTCAGATACATCACTGTTAGACGGATCTTTTTTCCTATGAAATTCAAGAACTAAATCTGAAGGTAATAATTTAAGCAAGATCGGAATTAACAGATGCCCATAAGATCCCGAAGTTACTCCTAATGAATTCAAATTTCTAATACTAATTTCACAAGAATCATTAAATTTTCTTAGTCCTTTCACATTTGAAGAATATTTTACAGCTTCAATATTTAACAGTTTATTCATATGACATGCAATAACAGTTTCTTCTTTGCCATAACGATCCTTTAATAAATTTAAACATTCATCATAATTCTTCTCGGACAAAGAAAAACCAGAAACTATATTGTAAGCTTTCCCTGACAACAAAGATTTCAAATATACAAATTTTTCAATTTTGGACAAAGCTTCATTTTCATGAATTGCGCTATTAAAACTGTTGAAAAACTCATAAAATAGACTAGAATCGCCATAAAAAGGCTTAATTGACAGTTTAGGCAGTTTCAAACTGAAAGGTTGTGACGGTTTTGTTTCTTGATAAACAATGTGTTGAGAATTACTGGAAATTGTAGAAATACCGTCATCGTTATTTATTTTAGCAAGGCGACTTTTTAATTTAAATTTAATGCTAGTTATTTTGTCAGAATATTCTTCACTTGCAGTTAATTCAGTTTCAAACACTTTGGAATCAGTTATGGCATCTTCGATTTCGGAATTTAGGATATTTAATTCTGACTCTTTTTTGTTTATTTGTTCTAAAATTTCTGCCAGTTCATCAGAGTCAGTGTCTTCAATCTTTGATTTTAAAATTGTTTCAGATTTGTTGATTAACTTTGTAATACTTCCTCTCAAAGAGGTTCTTTTAAGTTTCGCTCTTTCATATGCATCCATTGTTCCGAAATCGATTTAAAAAGCACATGCAAAATAAGTTCAAAGCTTTACCTTTAATTCACTGTTCTCCATCTCGACGGTTCCCGTCGGTTCCGTCTATCCCGGGTTTCGGCACCAAAAAAATGAAATGGAAATTTATCCACTTCTTCTTATTCCATGAGTCATGGGCGATGGAGAGCAATGGAGACCATTTTCACAAACAAACTATTTTTATTTATTTACATATGAACAAGATGGGCAGCCAATTTGCCCTTTTTCCCGGATAGCGGTCAAGAAATATTCCATAAAATTATTATCCCGCTATCCGGTCAGGATTTTCTCATCCGTTTATGATGAGTGCCAAGAGTCTAAGTGACCTCATGCGTTCTGCCACGCGCTCTCGCGGAGGGCAAGTGTGTAAAACCCAATTGCGCAATCAGGGAATTCCTAATAAATCAGTCATGAACACCCCCGCAAGTGTTGCCTCACTGGAGTGGATCATTTTATTTCTTACACAGCAGACACTTTCCGAGTGATCGCTTTGATGATAATTTTAAGAATTACATTAAAACCTCCGAATAACGGAACCGGAAGTTTTGTTTGTTATTGGGAGGTGTTCGATATTAGGGAGAATTATACTATTTCAGATTTTTCCTATTAGTTTAATTCAGAATTATAATATTGAATATGTACCATTGCCATCTTGCACTACAATACTGATTATTTGTGTCTTATTTACTATATCTCGCTTGAACTCATATCATTTTACCTTTGCACTTTTAAATGCTAGCGTGCTTTTTCATCGCAATTATTTATCCCCCCCCCCCCAATCTCTTTTACCGTATCTTTCTATTAGAAGCATAGTTCGCCTGCCTACGCATTTTTCTCCACTGTTCTATGATAATCTATGAGATATTTTCATTGAAAAATTACAACTGTAAATATGTCGACGACCTCTATAATTTACGATCATATACTCATTACTGAAGTCTATTTTGTTGAAACTATATCAGGGTGGGATACGATGGATACAATTTTGGAGAATCTGAAATTTCATTTTGGAGAGAAAAGTAATTATTTAGGAGCATACTAGAGAGGAAAAAAAAAACACCGCCTTGGAGCAGGCTGAAGCAAGAAAATTAAAATTTTAGCGCGACTGAAGCAAAAAAAAGAATGCCATTTTGATGCAAGATTCAGCAAAATAAAAAATCAAACTAGGAAACAAAAGTAGCAAAAAAAAAAAAAAAAAGAAGTGCAAGCTGACTTTTTTTTTTCATGGTTATTTATTTTTCAAAAGTTATGTAACTGTCGCAGCTTTTAACGAACATGCACACATTTCTGTTCATACATTTTAAGTGTAGCGAAATTCAAGCTACCACTTAGTATTGTAATTTATCTGTGGCCTACTTTCCCGTTAAAAAGAAAAAAAAAACGAAAAAAGCATTAAAAGTGGTTTAATGCACCATAAAATTATCACCAGGTCCAAAAAAAAGTCAAACAGAAATAAAAACATTTGAAAAAAAATCGAAAATTAAAATTTGGAAAGTAGGGTTTTGAGACGAGGAATTTATGTGTCGGTCTGTCTGTCCTCAAATAACTTTTGAATGGACATTCCGATTTTAGCAAACTTTTTTTTGTTGGACAGATCTGGGACAAGCTGGGAAATCCCAGTTGAAGGTCATGGGAGGTCATTGTGACTTCTCAAAAAGTTCAATTTTCTCAAGAATTCTCGCAAGTAATTTCACCACATTTACCTCAATTCTCGAAGGTCCCTGTGACCTCCCAAAAAGTCCATTTTCTCCACAGCAAAAGTGCCGCTCTTATCATTTGACTCCGTACAAAACTAATTCTTTTCTTGTTAAATGGCCAGACTTTATTTTAACATATTGCATTTTTGCTGCAAAAATTTTTTATTCACTTGCATAAGCCCAAACATAACAATTCGTTTCACAAAGCAGACCCGCCATTTTGAAGTCCTTTTTAATGATCCTAGATGCTTAGGATTTGGATATTGGACGCTGAAAATTTGTATCTGTTAGTTTCAAAGATATGTTTTCACCTCCATAAAATTTCATCCAAATCGGAGGTAGTCGGAGTCGACATGTTTTGCAGCGACTCTGACTCCGACTCCTTTGGTCCAAAATCAGTCCGACTCCGACTCTTCGACTCAGACTCCGACTCCGCAGCCCTGCTAATAACTTTTGAGTGAACAGTCCGATTTAAACAAACCTTTATTTGTTCCAAAGATCTCGGCAAGGATACTTCATTACCGTATTTAAATTTTCAGCTTGAACAATTT
>JAXGGA010010438.1:0-46842 GCA_038373865.1 Uloborus plumipes | reverse complement strand
CAAAACTATTGGAACATAATTAGTTTCAAGACTACCTATAAATTTAGGCAGAAATCGTGGACATAATAACTAATATGTTTCATATTTAAACTAATTGCCATTAATAAAATCACTTCCCAGAGGACTGTTTTCGCAACGATCACGATGCATACTTTCAGCACAAATGTGGCTCTCGAACTAAACAAAGTGGCGTTTCAACACCGTTCACGGCGATTTCGTCAAATTCACACTGATTACTTTAAACTTCATGCCAAAAAGAATTTGCAAAAGTTATAGATTTTTCGTATTACAGCTTTGAATTTGTTGCAGGGGACTGTTCGAAAAAACTCTGGACAGAATTTACATGACAATTTTAAGTTTTAGAAATACGTAATTATACTTTATTTCATAAGAAAAATATAGCTTCATTATTCTATTTTTAGATATTAATTGCCAAATTTATGTAGTGTTAATAGGTTTTTTGAAATACTATCTTTAACAGTTAGACTATGGGATTCGGACAGCCAGGGGACTGTGTTTTTGGTGCTTAGATAATTTCTAGAAAAAAAAATTAAATTGTTATCGCTCCAAATACAATTGGCCCACAAAGTATTAATGCTTTTCTTGTATTAAGAGCGATAATTACTTAATTACACTTTATTATTTTTAAAATACTTGGTCCGGACAGCCAATTACCAGTTTACAGAGAATCGCCCATATATCTTGTTACAATTTCAGACTGCCTCACTCGTGAGCGCAATAGCAGTTCACCTTTTGCTAGAGCCAGTCAGCAAAAATAATTTATGACAATCAAATCATGACACCACGAGAGTTGTTTAATTGGGCAAATGAGCATACTAAATCAATAAATTTTCAATATTGCACAATTGTAGATTATAAACAGGAAGAAGAGGGTTTGGAATCCAGAAAAAATGACAGCCTTAAGAACAATACCGGGCACTCAGAGTCTTCGTTGTTCCATGCCATCAGGCGCGGATCCAGAGGGGGGGGGGGTCATGACCCCCCCCCCCCCTTAACCGACAAAATTTTGTTAAAATTGCATTTTTGGTACTTATATTACGAAAAACTTGTCAACCCCCCCCCCCCCAATTTGATTTAAAAATTGTACTTTGACCCCTCCCCCTTTCCGAAAATGACCCCCTCCTTAACCAGAAGCTGGATCCGCCCTTGCATGCCATTAAATAGGAATCAGATGCAAGTGATAGCATATTCATTTTCCAACACTATAAGCATTGAACGTACTACAACTGTCAAGGGCAATCTTGATTGCTCAGAAATGGTTGGATTCTTGACCTGCAGGCATAATGGATATTGGTGGATAGTGAGTGCTTCTTAGACACAGCTGAAAAAAATCAAAATGTAAAAATCAAGCTGTTGCATCCTTATAGACCCTCAAGTTCTTTCTACTATCCTGACTTTGAAAATGTTTTCAATGTGCCTATAAGTGCTATTATTTCGAAAGTGGACCCTAGGAGAAACGCTACAGGAATGATTTATAACCTCTCAAAATAAGAAGTGCAATATGCCAACCGTCACTCATAACTAGCATTTCACAGTTTGCAATATTTCTGTATTATATATCTTCAGGAGCCATAGGCATTGCAATAAAGGGGTAGTAGTGTAAAAAGTCTATGTCCCTTTTCATCCAGATCCCATTGCTATCCCATTCTGAAATTTTTACCACATATACACTACATCGGGAAGTAATATATATATTTTTTTCAGATTTTTTAAAAATGCACTTTTTGAGATATTCAAGGTCAAATAATGCTTTCGGTGACCTTGAAATAATAACATCACGAAACTTTATCAAGCCATATATCATATGAAAGCTTGTTTAAAGAGCTTTAAAATGACATAACAAAAGACTTTAGCTGTAATAGAAGTTGAGAAAATTGAATCTTTGTGTTAACCAAAATTCGACTTTTTGCCATTTTTCGAGTTTTTTAGGAGGTCCCCCACAAAAAACTAACAGCTGAAAAAAATTTTAAAAATCATTTTTTGTATCACTTTATAGACGTATTCAACCCTATGATTTTTTTTGAAATTGATGGTCAAGTTTTGAGGCTTGTTGATTTCACATGGAATGACCCACATACAAGGTTTAAAGTTTCAAATGATTAGACGAAAGCAAGAATAGTCAAGTGATATTGACTTTATTGGATGGCATCTGGTTCGAAAGCTAAAATGGCTCGCTATTTGAGCTAGAACGATGAAACGAAATATTTACGAACTTTATTAAATGAAATATCTACAGATGAAGAATCTATACATGAAGAAGATGACGAAATGAATGATGATTAGCATTACAGTGAGCATAATACTTACTCGGAGGAAGAAATGGGCTCAGAAGAGGATGAGACACTCCGTCTGATGAATTTTATACTGGCAAGGACAATGTCACTAAATGGATGAAAAAGAAGCAAAACATGAGAATTTCATCTCATAACATTGTCATAAAACTTCCTGGAAATATTGGGAATGCAAAGGAACTAAGTTCTCCATTAGATGCTCGGAAGACATTGATAGATCAAGCATTCATGTCGAAAATTGTGACGTATACAAATATTTATACTGATACCATTTCAGAGAACTTCCAGAGAGATCGGGATGCAAAAGGCACAACTTATTCCTTATGTCTTTGGTAGTTATGAAAATTGTGCGAAATATTTTTGTAAAGAACCAAAAAATGATTCAAAGTTCATTCCTTTCATGATGGAAAAGAGAATATTCTACAAAATTATGGATGTATTCGCCAACTTATCAAATCAAGCTAATAGCTTATTGTATGACGTAAATAATAATGCAGTTGAAGAGTTTAACAGTATAGTCGCAAAGTTTGTGGGTGGTAAACGCGTGAATTATTGTTTAAAGGGGGGTTATCAATCGCGTTGCAATGCTGCAGCTGTCTCATATAACAGCAAATCCCCAAAAAACGTTTAGCAAACGTTTTGAAAAACGAAAACAGCAAAAGCATTGGTCAATTGAAGAGTAAAGCGCAGGCGGAATATATTCTCAAACGAAAAACCGGACAAGTTTTATGAAGATGCTGCGGAGAAACCCGATCTCTCCCCTGAAATTTTTGAAGAAAAGTAGCAAAATTTCTTGAGAAAATTAAATTTAACAAGTGAAGAAAGAGCAAATATTTTTACCTTTACTCTTCTACAAAGTATGTCCACAGAATGGATGGAAGAACGCCGAAAGCAACTACTCACGGCGTCAAATTTTGGAGCTTTTTGCTCCAGACTGCCATATGGGTCATTTTCAAAATTTGCTTACATTTGCTGTCCGGAGGTTAAAAAGACGATTTTGAAGCATAACTTATATTTTAAATTCAATGCGAATAATTATTTTCTGCAAGAAATACCCCTCAAAAAATTCTATCGCTCAACAAATTATTGAAATTTATTTATTTATTTTTATATAAGTCTTTAAAAATGAGAATCAAGGCAAAAACGTGTGTCCATTTCCAATTTTCGCAAGTTCAACTATTTTTTCCTATACTTAATGGTCAAAAAAGTAAAGCGACATATTATTTTTATATATTGACTATTAGTATATGGTATTCATGATAAATATTGACAATAGAATTTTATTTCATAAGAAATGTATGAATATTTTGTCCGAAGTTCTTGTCAAGTCCGTTACCCTAGATTATTTTAGCTAAAAAAGGTATTTATTGAAGTCAAAGATGGTAACACGTATTAAGTTAACTTAACAAATTAGTGACGTAACTATTTTGTACCATTTTGTTTCCCTGAGTCGAGAAGTATTGCTGTGGCGTTTCGCACAAAATTTTTTCCAGGTGCGTATTTTTATTCTTTGTCAAGTCCGTTACCAAAGATTTTAGTATTAATTTTTACTTTTTCTAAACTTTTACCCTGAAATATTGTTTATTATACAACTCTAAGAAAATGCATATTGTTGTTCAATTTTTAAATTCGACAACCTAGCCATAATTTGACATTTTGGTTGAAATGTCAAGTCCGTTACTGGTCAAATCCGTTACCAAATGTCAAATTCGTTACCATAGAGTTTTTGATCAATATTTCAATCATCACAAACATCGTTTTAAGCTTCAGGGCGCAAATAATTTCAAATGAAGTTGGTTCTAGGCTCTATGATATAGTTTAAAAGTGAGATTTCATATTGATTTTGTATGGTAATGGACGACAATTTTCCTTGCAACTTACAGTTTTACAACAGCATTTGAATACTTAATTATTCATCAAAGTTACAACCAATTATTTTTTCACACACCTACAATATGTGACTAAACATCTGTTAGTGTTTCTAAAAGAAAATAGCAAATTAAAAAAATTACTTAAAATTTTTGAAATGTAAGCATATTGTGAAAATGACCCATATACGAGTTGCGCTAAATTAGTGAAAGGGCTGCTGTACACTCATTCTTGCACTACTGCTATGGTGTATGGCAAACAAAATGAAATAAATGCCATTTATGATCTGAAAAAAATGAATATCAATGTTGATCCATGTGGATTATTTGTGGATGACGAATTACCTTTTCTTGCCGCTTCACCGGACGGTCTTCTTGACCAGGATGGCATCGTAGAAATTAAATGTCCATCATCCTGCTCTGAACTGACTCCCATAGAGGGAATTTTTCAAAAAAAGGTAACCTTCTGGAAACTTGGAAAAGATAAATTAAGTTTTGAGGTAAACAAAAAACATTCATATTTTTTTCAAATTCAGGGGCAGTTGCATATCAGTAAGAGGGCCTATTGCCTTTTTGTTATTTGGACCCCTAAAGGCGTGCTAACTGAGAAAATTCTAAAGGATGATTTATTTTGGGAAAATAATATGAAAAATAAGTTAACAAAATTTTACTTCGATTGCCTGCTGCCAGAAATCCTCGATCCCAGATATCTGCGATCGATGAAAATCAGAGACCCAAAATATATAACTGACGCTCAAAAAGAAAGAGATAATAGAGCAGAAAAAAATAACAAACAAAACAAATCTAGCAGAAAACAGGAGCAATAGCATGAATATATAGATTGCATTTGCGGGTGTACCTGTATGTGTGTAAAATCAAAAGGGGAATGGAGAGATAAAAATGACACTGCATTATTATTTACGTTCATATATTTGCTCTTGAATGTAGAATCAATATGAGTTCCAGTTTATAATATACAGGGTGCTTCAAAAAAAATGTATACACACTTTAAACTATTGTAGTTTTCCCGCTCTACAAGGCTAATGTTATATTTCTTCGCCAGGTGCCAGCATAATCGTCCCTCTATGTTATATTATCAGTGGGAATTTGTAATATCAACATGGGGGACGCACGTTTGAGTTTTGAAGAACGTAAGCAGGTTATTAAGTTGTACTGGAAATTTGAGAATGTAAATGAAGTTCAAAGACAGTGGAGAAGGGAGTATGATACAGAACCACCTTCAAGATTAACAATTACACGCATACGAGACAAATTCGAAGTTCATGGAACAGTGTGTGATGTGCATAAAGGTCATTCAGGTCGGCCTCGAACAGCTACAAGTGATGAGTCCCTCTAATCTTAAAGATTAACCTCTCCTCCCCCTAAGGGCGCAGTAAAACGCAAACTTCACTCTGAAGGGTTTAACATTAGAACTTCTTAAGTGGTGGATCTAACGTTGCGATGTTGGGTTCATTTTTATTTGATTTTCATATCTTGTGGTGGTGTTTATATTATACACAGCGAAACAAGTGGCAACCAAAGAGTAAATTCGTCTAATTGTTGAATTCATAGAAGAATAACCGCACTTATTCACTGGGCAGTTGACGAATGAGTTCACGAACTTTGAAAAAAAAAAGCAATATGGAGCGATTTGAAAACAAAGCTAAACGCATAAGATGGTGCTCATAAGACGAACAGCAAAATGGATGAGAATATATTCGAAATATTATATATTTATTACTTTCCGTTCAAAGAAAAGTTTACAATATTTTTCGTTTGAGCTTTAAGTAATTCAATCATAACTAAGGAAATTAATGTAATTATTTCGTTATATTTATCTCTAATATCACAGCGGCCCAGGCTGTATTTAAAGGAGCGAGATGCATTAAAGTTGTCGATGTGAACGAACTCCATTGTGTGGTTTTGGATTATTTTAGTTCAGTCGAACACAGGTTTGATATACAAAGGAAATAGTTTCTGGGCAGAATGCAGGTGAAAAGCATCTGAGTAAATATCGTCCAATCAGGAAGGGATTCTTTAATATATTGAAAGAGCGGCTGGGCAGGAATAAAATTACAAAGTTTGTTTCACCACAAGATTTTTAAGTACGCCCTATGTTAGGCAGAAGTAGAAAAGGGTGGGGGGAGGAGTCGTGCCCTCTTGCCGTAGAGGTTACGGTGGTGATATTTACACTATGAATATTTATACAGACAGCTCTAAAACCGATGCCGTTACAGCGTGTGCTTTCGTCGCCTTAAAGGAAACGGACGTCTTTTATTTTTCAACTCCAAGACTCTTCGCCCCAACAACTCAGTTCTTCAGGCCGAAATCCAAGCCATCCATCTTGCTACTGATTGGATCCAAGATATATACGCAGTAAATCATTTTGCTAACCATAAATTTCACACCAGGTCTGATAGCTTATCTGCGATCAAAACCCTCCTCAAACATGAACCCATTTCCCCCTTCAATTTTCCAACTCCAATCTAAGCTTATTAATCTCCGCCACAGTCACCATTTCATGGATAAGGGGCCACTCCAATAATAAAGGAAAGGATTTTGCCGATCAACTTGCCAAGGAAGCAACAAATTCAGCCGTCAACCTCATAACTTCGTTCCCAACTAGCCAAATCAAAAAAGATTTAAATACTTTTCTACTCCAAGACTGGCAGTCTTACTGGGACCTTTCAACCAAAGGTCGCTAGACCTATGACATATTCAAGACGGTATCTTTGTCCAGACTCCATAGTTCTCCCATAAGCGAATTAATCACCAACCACGGGCTCACTCATTCCTACTTCTATAAGGGCGATTCTCTGTAAACTGGTAATTTGCTGTCCGGACCGAGTATTTTAAAAATAATAAAGTGTAATAAAGTAATTATCGCGCTTAATACAAGTAAAGCATTAATACTCTGTGGCCCAATTGTATTTGGAGCGATAACAATTTAATTTTTTTTTCTAGAAATTATCTAAGGGCTAAAAACACAGTCCCCTGGCTGTCCCAATCGTATTGTCTAACACTTCAAGGTAATATTCCAAAAATCCTATCAACACTACATAAATTTGGCAATTAATATCTAAAAATAGAATAATGCAGCTATATTTTTTTCATGATATAAGGTCTAATTACGTATTTCTAAAACTTAAAATTGTCATGTAAATTCTGTCCGGAGATTTTTCAAACAGTCCCCTGAGACAAATTCAAAGCTCCAATAGAAAAAATCTGTTACTCTTGCAAATGTTTTTTGACATGAAGTTTAAAGCAATCAGTGTGAATTTGCTGAAATTGCTGAGAACGGTGTTAAAACGATACTTTGTTTAGTTTGAGAGCCACATTTGTGATGAAAGTATGCATCAGGGTCGTTGCGAAAACAGTCCTCTGGGAAGTGATTTTATTAATGTCAATTAGTTTAATTATGAAACATATTAGTTATTATGTCCACGATTTGTGCCTAAATTTATAGGTAGTCTCGTAACTAATTATGTTCCAATAGTTTTGCAGATATTACGCAACAAAGAGCAAAAACACAGTCACCTGGCACAGTCCCCTGCCTAGTTATACCAGGCGGGGGACTTACCCCCTATCACAATTTATCAGAAAAACACAAGCTTCAATTGGCCCTCTTTCAAACCAAAGTAATAGATTCATTTTCTGAGCAATAGTATTATAATTATACGAACATTTCAAAAAACCATGCCCGGACAGATTTCGTGTGAAAAATGACGAGTTTACAGAGAATCGCCCATAAACGAACTGTCCTCAGCTCTCCCAACTGCATTTGTGGCGAATTTGGGGATTTTTAACACTTCGTCTTCCACTGCAGGTTTACGTCGGCGTTTCATTTAGTGCTTTCTAACAATCTAAGAGCACAATGGAAAAGTTTTCTTTTAGTCGACAAGAAGGCCTACAAAAACGCTTTATCCCTAATTGACTTTCTTTTCAAAAACAAGCAGCTTTTTTTTTCCAGAATTACCATAGGGCTTGGACTTTTCTTACCACCTTGTTCCCATCGTTTGTTCCCTTGTTTGTTTTCATTTTTATTCTATGTCAATATATGTATCCAAGACTTTTCAAAAATTATGTAACCTAGTTCATGTAATTACTTTATGTATTTTTATTTTATTTATTTTTTTTTTTTAAATTTAAATAGACACCTACGGGAACAACCATACAGGGCAAACCAAACCGAGAAGATCTTGCAATCATTCGGGCCCTGAATGATGGCGCTTACTCCATTGCAATGCAAAAGTATACCGAATGATTAAAAAAAATAATTGAGAAAAAATTATTTAAAAGATCTAGCTGTGGTGGTTTCGAATAATTTTAAGCGTATTTTAATGCGATGAAAGTTGTCGTTACTATTGCATGATTTTTTTTTTTCATTGCTTCATAGAAAATGCTTGGAGACTGGGTAAATCTATGTGTATATTTTCACTTACGAAACGAAGTCTTGCTTTTTATTTTGGAGACTGATGGAAAATTTACATGCGCTCACACAGCTTTTTTTTTTTTTACTTTATTGCACCAGCACAGCCAGATAGTCAATAAAATAAAGAACAAAACAAACGATACAGCATTGTTAAGAATAAATTTTAATTTCCTTCAATATAAACTATCATCTGTTGTAATTTACTTTTAAAATATTTGAACGAAATATTCACATTCTAGATTTCAGCTCATAGCTTGGAAGTGGTTTTGGATGTCTGGATAGGCATTCAGCTTTATTAATCGACTTTCCAATTTGATTGAGCAAAGAATGGGTGCTGCTTGTCCTTGATAGGACTCCCATGCTCTGAGCCTCAGCAGCTTTCATCCTGTTTAGATTCAAGGTTTCACAATCTTTTACTTCATGTTCCATAAGATGCTTAAATGAGAAATTGAGTTAATACATATGCAATTTCAGCTGTGTCGATTCATTTGGTGTGTGTTGTAAAAGGATATAGAAGGAAGGTGCAATAACCCTCATGGGCTATACTGCCCCAAACGAGTATTTATCGTTAATTTTTTTTTCAATTTAAACATTAAATGGCTACGAAAATACATTATCCTATACTATAATCCGAGGGATGGTTGCCAAGTCGAAAATCGCCCCAGAATTAATAAACTCCGGTAAACTTTGGGGTCTGGGGGTTTTTGGCCACGAGGAATCGATTGGCGCCGGCTTTGAAGAGTACGGTCGAGCAGTTCGGAGTTACAGATAGGATTCATTAAAAGTTGGAGAAGATTTCTTACTACGCCATTTTCTTTATGATTACTCTTTGTTACTGTTTCATAGCCACCACGTTTTAATAGTGGATTTCATATTTAATCACATCAACGTAAATTTATATTTTTATGGTATTTGGCGAATAATTTTTGGCAACATGTTAGAATTGTTATTGTTTTTGAAATTTAAAAGAGATCGATCAAAATAAAGTTAGAATTGGGTATGGGCCGCGGTAGAGCCGCTATATAGACAGGCCGACGCATCAAGCTTAAGTTTCACCACTTTGGATCCAACTCATTAACTTTCACTTTCATTTTTCATTGTTGAGGTATTAGGGTTACCAGAGCAAAGTTTCGGGGCATTGCCAAGCTTTGTTAAATTTTCGTAAAAAGTTACCAAAAAGCGATAACCCGCCAGAAAAGACAATCCTCACACACGCGCTGGATCCAAAGTGGTCAAACTTAATCTTGATGCGTCGGCTCGTGTATATAGGGGCCAGAGGCCGCGGTAGTCCAATCGTTAAGTCGTCGGACTCGTAACCGGAGGGTCTCGAGTCGATCATATAGAGGGAGCTCAGCCAATCAAAAATCCACCGTCTTCATTAATGGTGACTGGGGGACGTTAAAAATGTTCGTGGTCACAAAATACTCCAAGTGAAACAAAACCTCTGGGGGGTGCTGGGCCAAGGGTTTGCTCGGCCCTTGGGCCTGGTTCAAAAATGAACAGAGCAATCTTCAGGGCCCCATTCTGGTTAAAAAGCGAGTTGTGGTATGTATTGGGGGGGGGGGGGGCTGGAGTGAGAAAAGAAGTGAAAGTCAAAACCAACTGGAACCAAATGCGTACCGGAGAACAGGGACTCTGCATCCATTCTCATCAATCCCACCCGCGTCTTCGGCGCCAAATTATGAAATGAAATTAGGTGTGATTTTACGGTGAGCATGAATTAAATAAGGTTGTGTTTTTTAAAATAAACTGCGGCTGTTTTAAATGCGCAATTGCAACCAAAGGCTCAAAAATGCTTTTCAAGTTTATCTAAATAAGTCCTTCGCACTAAAGAAAAAAACACGAGTTTACAAACCTTTATTTTTTAACCCAGCGGACTCGGTCCCCAGGTATATACGAGGAATGGTTGCCAAATCGAAAATCGCCCAAGAATTAATAAACTCCGGTAAACTTGGGGGTCTGGGGTTTTTGGCCACGAGGAATCGATTGGCGCCGGTTTTGAAGCTCTACGGTCGAGCAGTTCGGAGTTACAGATAGGATATTTTTCTTTGTCTATTGCCTAATAGGTTTCAAGCGGTAACGTGCTGCCATCTATAGCCAATATGGCGAACTAATTCCAAATATTCGAATTTCCAAAAAAGCATTTAAGGAACTGATTTCGATTTCAAATCACCGTCAACAAAATCCGACATTTCAACATTCATCAGATTTCAAGCTACATTTTCAACATGCAGAACGCACCTCTACATGAAATTCTTCAAGGAGCCGGAATTTTGGAACAACAAGCGATCAACTCAATTCTACCCGCAAATGGACAACAGGAAGATACCGTCGTTGTCAGAATGCTTCTCCATTACGCCGAACAAGCTTACACGACCGTCGAAGTTGCCGTACTTCATCCTGAATTTGTCGCACGCTTCTACGTTACAACAGCGGATGGCGCTTATGAAGGAATGACTCTTCTCAACGATATCAGTGACCAGAACAAGACTTTCAACTAGCTATACGGCGTTCAACAAGGATTCGACATGCTACTCATTCCCATTCACAAAAGAGCTCAAATGGATAGAGGCGAGCACTGGATGCTAGGAATTTACGAAGCAAGCTATGGAGAACGTCAACAATTGGTCTGCGATCCAGTCGACAACCCGCTGGCTATCGATGCTGTATATAAATTACATTTTATTTCCGTTGACTTTTCAAACTTTATTTTTGTATAGAATAGTTCTCTTTCCAAACTCTAACTTTGTTTAGAATAGTTTACAATGGTGTACTTTAACCGGTTATCTTTTCACCAATGGTTTCACAAGTTTTCATATGGCATGTATTGTTTTGATAAATCACAATTGAAAATTTAAATCGAGTTAGCTTCGATACCTGATTTCTCCGAGCTGAGCTCGGTCACCCGCTGATAAGATATAAAACCAAAACATATACCTAAACGGAGTGTTAGATTAAAAGATATAGAAGGAGAAAAGAGAAATTGAGTATTTCGGTTTTAAAGATTTGAGTAAACTCACTTGTGGTTTGTTAACAAGTGTCTCCATACCGCGAGTAATATAAAAAGATCTATCCCATTCTTGTCCCATGAGCATTTGATCGATTTTTCGACTCTCCCCACCAGTAGCAACGACTCTAGATAACAGCTCCGACCGGCTAGCTTGTTCTGGAGATCCGGCACAACACCCTGAAGAAGACAAATCCATGCCGCTAATTACAGTGTGTAGATCGGCAAAAGACTGCTTAGACGTTGGAGATCGCCAGAAAAGAGAATGTTTTTCTTTCTTAGCTTTCCTAAGAATGAAGAAAAAGCAACATAACACTATTATACATTAGGTTTTTTAAGTATTACATTTCGTCGCTTTGGAACGCTGCAACTCAAAAAAATCGAAAAATGATATTTTTATATCATTTTGTTCAGAAAAAATCGCTCTTAATAATGAACAAGGTTACAACTCAAAAGTGTCAAAAATATCCGCTAGGGAGCAATTTTTGGAGAACACTGATGTAACTAAAACTACCTTCACTCCTTTTAAAATTACGTCATTAGTTAAAATGCCATTGAAGTCAATCATGCTACATTAGAAAAGAGATTAAAATGCGGTTTTTGTAATGCTAGTTTCATTGAAATAGTCGCAATAGTTTTGAGCACAAGCGCGATAGAAGTTTCTGAAAAGTTAAAAATTGCTCTCCTGAAAAATGGGCTCTTTTGAGTTGCAGCGTTATTCTTCCAAAGCGACGATTTGTTTATTTATTCTTTCTTCTCAATATTTTTTTACAAAAATAATTTATATTGTATATGCTACAATTTTAAAACATTTTCCGGAAATCTTCATAATGTTATTGCCGTATATGGAAGAAATATCTCCATATATTATTTCTCTAAGCCGAATCCTATACCCGGTCGAAACTCGCTCATTTCTTTATCGAATTGCATGAAAATTTATGATTTTGAAGCTTATCCCGCGGGCTATTGACGAAAATTAGACCCACCCTCTAAAAAGTGTCGGTTCGTTTTTTATTCGAACTTCAATTTTTGGGCACAAAATTGACTCTATCTAGCGAAATAATTGTCGTATCGTCTCCATTTTGATTTCATTCGAAAGATTAAAAAAAATGCGTTCTTTAGAACGTTTCTCCGCTAGCGCCGCGTAACGAGAATCTCGAAAATCCACGTTTAAGCGACTTATAAGCGATTGAAGTTTGAAAAAGTTAAATTTTTTGCTCAACTGTTCAAATCAATTTTAAATGCGACATTTCAAGCCAAGGCTTAGCTCGGTAAACCTTAATTGTAACTTTTATTGTTTCAAAATACTATGGTAGTTTTGCGATAACGTTAGTATTTAGTTTAGTAGTAGCCTTGGGTATTTGATTTTAAAATATGGTATCACTTTTGTAGTAGTTGTAAAAGTGAACGTGTCTTTGATCTCTTTGATGGCGATGTTGTGCAAACGTACAAGATTTTACAAATTTTTTTTTTTTTTTTTTTTTTTTTTTTTTGCGGAATTCCGCACGGGTCACCTAATGTTCATTAAGCTCGTAACATAAAACAAAAATTAAATATATTTCTAGTCTTTACAAGCTGTTTGAGAATCTGATACGTCTGATACCATGGAATTGTCCTAAAGAAAATCAACCCACTAGCGAGAGACTGACGTTTTCGTAAGCAATGACATAATACAGCTTCGACGAGATCAGTACCGCCAGGTACAAGTGTATTGTCCTATCCATCAACAAGTTATTCCTGGAAACCTCCTTCGGCCTAACAGCGTGATTTGAAGCGGCGAATACCTCTTCATCGTCGGATGAAACAATTGCGTTCGAAACTGCCAAAACCAAGAAGGTTGAAGAGTACCAGGGATTCATCAGCGTGGGGTCTGTGACACTTACATCGATGCATTATTGCGTCGTATTGCCACCAGGAAATTCATAAAGAAGTTCCGTAAGCTCTGTGTAAGTAATGTCATAAGATGGTGGAGGGGCATCAACATTTCAATTGTTACTGGCCAAATTCAAAGCACGCTGAAGCATTACTGATGCATTTTCTTTGGCAATTAAAACTTAAAACCTACTCATATTAAAACATGATTTATTAAAATGGACGAATGCCTTCTTGCATTTTGAAATAGAAGCACGTAAAACAACATTGAAAAGCACAAATGCACAGGAATTCTGCAGACGCGTGTTTCGACGTTAAGGCGCGCCTTTTTCAACGAGAAAACGCGAGCTTATAGTTGCAGATTCCCTGTAACGCCGAAATACATGTCTGCAGTATTCCAGTGCATTTGTGCTTTGTTTTACATGCTTTTATGATTTTTTTTTTTTTTTTTAGTTGTGCTGCTGCGATGTGTTACGTCTTCTAAAGTAAGAATATTGAGTAAACCTAGCTTTAACCTGTTAAAGCGGGCTTCACCACTAGGATTAGTTAGACACACTTTTAGCCGGTTAAAGAAAGAAATATCAGGAACTCTTTGGGCTTTAGCTGTAAAGCCTGATTAATCCCCGTTTTAACTGGGTAATGCTAAGTTTATCAGATTAAAAATGCTGGGTAAACCTAGGTGTAACAGACTACAAATAGTTAAACTCAGTTTTAGCCGGTTAAAGGGGAAAGCCTTGAAGTATAAGGAACTCTTCGAGCTTTAGCCATGAAGGCTGGCTAATCGCCGGTTAAAGCGGGGTTTAAGATAATACTTTAACCGTCACATATACCAAAATTTAAATCAAAGCAAATATACAGTAGTTCCTACTTCATCAACCAGCGCTCTTTAAGATCAGCTGAGTCAATTTCACTTCCATCTTCACTTTTTCTTTCGCCAAATGCCGGATGCATTAGATCAGAGATACGATCTTTTATCCAATTAAAAAAACCTTTCCTTGTAGGCTTTTCTTCCCCTTCTTCAGCGGATTGAATCCTCAAATGACGTTCAGATTTAGCTTTCTTTCTGTCATGCTCTATCTTAGCCAGTGCTGAAGCCCCTTCTGCCTTATCTCTAACACGTTCCACCATACCACGGATAATATCCATGGGACCATGGTTTACAACAAGGCGTTTGGGATCAGACTTTTGCTTTCCCCCCAAATCATTGACTTCTTCGTTGTTGCTTTCTTGACTTGAAGTACTGGGACTACTACTTGACTGGGGAGATCTCAGAGCTGAATATGTCTTATTTTTGTCACTTTTCTTAGTGCTTGAAAATTTCAAAATGTATGGACTTCTGTGGGTTTCCTTCTTCGTATGACCACGGAGGAAAATAATAGACAAAATGATTACAATGATCGCACAACAGAAGGCTAGAAGGATAGCTACTGTAAAAGGATATTTGTTCAACATTTTGAAAAATTCTTCGCACGAAGTGTTATGATAGGCTGCAGAGTAATCTCCTTTTCTCCCTACGTAGAACACGCCGTTATCCCAAAATCCATCCTGATTTGCAGTCTCAATATAGTTAGCTACAATTGAGCCATTACGAATTGACCACTGATTCGTTCTATTCGATTGTGTTCGAATACTTTTGAAAAGCGGAGCTATCACATTGTACACCATTTTTAAGTTTTCCGTGTTGTTAAGAGAAAAGTTTTTCGGAAAGGTAAGATCGTTGTCTTGGAGATCGAGTGTTTTCTTTTCAGTTTCAATAATCTTATTACTAACGGCTCCCATGTTCACGGCGACTTTCTTTTCAACCTTTTTTACACTATTTTGGTAGGTCGTATTTTCCAGTCGAGAAGTTCGAGCCAATTTTTGTTGCAAAAAATTTGCCGACTTGTTCTCTGTCATCTTTAGGACATTTGATTGCAATTCTGTACTGGGCAATATTGCCCGTTCCGTTGTAGATGAGACAGTCATTGCCATACGCTCAATTCTGAAAGTAAAATTTGTTTCTGGCTGTGCATTTGCTGGAAAATTGAAAGCCATGTTTGCAGAATCCGTGTCAGTGTTAAACGGCGTGATATTAGTAGCAGGAAATCTTCTAAATTCTTCAGGTACGTTATTACCCTTTTCAGAACTCATATTTTCAACAGCATCGGTAGAACTATCAAAAATGTGGCGTCCTTTTCCTACATTGTTTGGAAGAGTGCGGCTAAAATATGAAGCGGAGGAAGTGAATTCAGTGCTTAAGTTCCCTCTTTTCATCCTGTTCTGTTTTTTATAGAACAGCGGAATATGATTTTCACTTTTTACTTGATGAGGTAGGGCAACTAAGCCTGCTTCACTGATTTCAGCACTTTCTGTACCGTACAAATAACGTGAATTTACAGCCGGAGACCAATTTTTGTTTAATTTCCTTTTTCCATGCAGAGTGGGGTCAAAGCCATTTCTTTGGATGAACTTAGCATTAAACCCAGACGCAGTTTGGCTAGGATTACTATATTTTGAAATAGCATTCCTATTCCTAAAATCCAAAGAAGGCTGACGTTCGGACCCCAGAAACTCTTTTCTTGCTTCATCAATGTTCACCATAGTGGAAACAGTCTTTTGTAGATTATCTATTTTCTTTTCTTCGTATTCCATTATGTCTACTGTCTTCGGGGGCTTTTTAGATTTTGGTTGTTTAGTGTCTATGTGATCGGCTACTATTCGAAATATTTTAACTTGCTCATTTTCCGATGGATTATGTATAACTGCGTCGGCATTGGAAGTTGGCAACTGAAAAGAGAATTCTGAAGTAAAACATTGTTTTTCATCTAACGGTTTAGTAATTTAAAATGTGTTAAAAGAATCATTTCTTACACAGCTCATAAAATTAGTAAATCAGCTGAAAAGTTAGGAAAAGCGAACATAGGCTTAACCCTAGGGATGCACCGATAAGAAATTGGCCGATTACCGGTTGCCGATTAATCGGCTGTTGATAATCGGCCGATTAATGATAAGGATGATTATTTTTAATACGACCAATTTCACCGTCACTGTTTTTTTTTCTTACTTTTACAAATCTTAGTTTAGAAATAGTACGTAATTTATTTCTGAGATTCTTTTTTTTTTTTTCATTTTCCTACTTTTCCCAAAATGATACCAAAATTTTATCGAATGTCATAGAACCAATTTTCAAATCTTGTCAATAATGTTACATTAACACATTGTTAAATATGTTAACAATTGAAAAAATTTTAAAAAGGGGTTGGGAGTCTGTGGTGAGCACTGCAATTTAGGGGTACTTTTAATTGAACTTTTCAAATATTAGTAATTTATTTCAAGACTTTTACTCTTTGAAAGTTAGAGGTTATCTAAAAGCACTGTGTTAAACAGAAAATCATCGACGCATGAAAAGCGTTGAAAAATCGTGTATGTGTATATTTATTCAAAATAGGAGAATTAAATTTATTTAAAACTTCGTATCTACTGTGTGAGGATAATCATTACTATTAATAAAATTATTCATCATAATTTCTCAGTAAAGGTGTACCTTAAAAGTAATATTAAAAAATAAATAAAATCCGCCGATTAATCGGCCTGATATTCCCGATTATTAACACTTTACCGACCGGGCGTCGATTAATCGACGTTTTGTTCCCAGCGCTTACCGACCGGGCGTCGATTATTCGACGTTTGCTCTCCGGCGCTTACCGACCGGGCGTCGATTAATCGACTTTGAACCGATCTGTGGATTTTATAGTTTAACAATAAAATGTTAAAAGTACAAATTACCCGATCTGCAGCTGAGCGGGCGGTGAAAGGGCATAGGATGTTCGAATCGCTACCGGTCGGTAAAGTGTTAATAATCGACAAAGTGGCCGATTAATCGGTGCATCCCTACTTAACCCTCTAGCTACGGGTTTTTTTTTTTTTTCTTAAATCAAAATTTAGTATTTTTTGTATGCATACTTCAAATCTACTCATATTTTAATGTTAAAACGTTTTAGTACGATTTTTTTTTTTTTTTCAATATAGAACTAGAACGCAAAAAAAAGGTCCTAGTATGGTAACTCTTGTACATTTCACAGAAACCAACGAAATCTGTTAGTTTAGATTTAAAAAGTATACACCAAAGAGTCGAATTAATAACATGAACGGGGAAACAGTGAGTTGCACACTTCAACGGTTGGTTGGTTGGTTAAATTGGGGTTTATGGCCTTAATAGGCTATACTGCAGCAGACGTTTGTTCATGTGAAGAAAAAAGCCAAAATCTTTTGAGAAAATCAGGACATAAAACTTCTAGAATTTCGAAAGGTTTGCCAAAAATAGAACATAAAGGAAGTTTTAAATTTTGAAACAGCCAAAGGAAACATCTGCAAAATAATTTTAAAATACATAAAAACACTCATAACAAAACAAAAAAGACGAACACTAAATTAGAGAGAGAAAACCAATCTCCTGAAGGAACGGGAACAATTTCGGATGGGGAGTGTCCCCAACAGTTCCTTCAAAGATGGATGAAAATGATTAAAGAATTTGAGGGCGATTCACTGTAAACTCGTCATTTTTCACACGAAATCTGTCCGGGGACGGTTTTTTTTTAAATGTTCGTATAATTATAATACTATTGCTCAGAAAATGAATCTATTACTTTGGTTTGAAAGAGGGCGAATTGAAGTTTGTGTTTTTCTGATAAATCATGATAGGGGGTGAGTCCCCCGCCTAGTATAACTAGGCAAGGGACTGTGCCAGGTGACTGTGTTTTTGCTCTTTGTTGCGGAATATCTTCAAAACTATTGGAACATAATTAGCTACGAGACTACCTATAAATTTAGGCACAAATCGTGGACATAATAACTAATATGTTTTATAATTTAATTAATTGACATTAATAAAATCACTTCCCAGAGGACTGTTTTCGCAACGACCCTGATGCATACTTGCATCACAAACGTGGCTCTCAAACTAAGCAAAGTAGCGTTTCAACACCGTTCTCGGCGAGTTCGGCAAATTCACACTGATTGCTTTAAACTTCACTCCAAAAAGAATTTGCAAAAGTTATAGATTTTTTGTATTACAGCTTTGAATTTGTTGCAGGGGACTGTTTGAAAAAACTCCGGACAGAATTTACATGACAATTTTAAGTTTTAGAAATACGTAATTATACCTTATTTCACAAGAAAAATATAGCTTCATTATTCTATTTTTAGATATTAATTGCCAAGTTTATGTAGTGTTAATAGGCCACAAAGTGTTGATGCTTAACTTGTATTAAGAGCGATAATTACTTTCTTATTTTTAAAAACTCAGTCCGGACAGCCAATTACCAGTTTACAGAGAATCGCCCAGGTAATGTGTGATTTTGTCACTTCTCTGGCGTCACACCCCTGGTAGTTTTGTTCCAAAAAAGGTAAATATACATTAAAACTGTGTTATAAGCATAATAAATTTCATTTTTGATCTTAATTGCCCCTGTGAAAACAATTTGAATGAACGTAAATAATGAGGAAAGTATTTTTATTTGGGATCTGCGGTGCGACTTGTATGCAACATGTCGTGTTTTCAAGATTGTTTTTTTTTATTTTATTACAACGCGAAAAAAAATTTTGAATACAGGTTTTATAGAAATGAGTCCATACTATGATTTTACACCGAAAAATAAATGACATAATAGTAAATAAAACCAGAATTCTGCCAATAGTGTCACTCCCCTGGCAACGCATTTTCCCCTGGTATCGATAAACCCCCTAAAAATTGAAATTTCGTCTGGCCCTTACCACTACAATCATAAAAATAGCGGCTACTAGTGATATAATGAGTGTGAAATTAAACAGATTTTTTTTTTGGGGGGGGGGGGACACGAAAAACGCATTGACCGTAGAATCACCCCTATACATCTTTCCATTCTTTATTATTTTTATTCAAATTAACACTTTCCGATCTTAGCCCGAGCTCTGCTTGGGGTCAAGTCTGAGCTCCTTTAGCTATAAAACTACGGGTTATGTCTCAATCCTTTTAGATATTATCTACGAACTTTTTACTTTCCAAAAAAAATATAGATGCCAGCGCCAAGTAGAATTATCTGCAAGAGACGCTATAGAATTGAGGCTTAAATACGAGTTAGTGCAAGCTTGCGCTAGACGTACCACACAGAAAGCAATTTACCTGTTTTACTAAATTATGTTTATTTGGATATTAAACCTACTTTAAACATCTGTTCAAGATTTGGTGAAGTTTAAATTAAATCTGCAAATTATGATAAAAGATGATATTTTCCTGTGCGGAACTTTTTTTTAAAGTTCCTAACATGCATTTTGCGACAATTACTAAAATTCAATTGTTGTTTCACTTAAATAGTCCTTTGCCATGAAAAAAAAACAGCTTGAAGTATTTAATAAAAATAAAATTAACTGACATAACCTTTTCGAAGTATTTTTTAAAAATCTCGAAAAGCGCCTGGAGCCACACCAGAGAAAGTCGAAAAATGTGCCATGACAAAATGGTACAGGAGTAAAGAGCAAAAAAGTTAAGTTTTTCGAAATATTTTCGCCGCAATATACACGGATAGAAAAAATAAACTGACAGGTAAATTTGAAAAACATAATGAACATAAAAACAAGTCGAAAGCTAAGACACCAGGGCAAACGCTACATTACGAACAGAAATCCAATCTTTAAAAGTAAGAGAAACGTTGTATTTTTGCATCTCTAGTAGACAATATGCCTAGGGGTCATTCCACGGTGACTGACGTGAGTTCGACTATTTTTAAATTAAAAATTCAGTACGGACTTGAAATTAATTTTTCCCTTTAAGCATCGACGTATATTATCAAGACAAGAATGCGCGGATGAACTTAATTATATTTCAGCAGTAATGCACCACCTTATAGCTCTGTAAAAATAATTTACGAATTTAATCGTGGTCGGCGTTCACTCCAGGATGAATCCCGTGAAGGTCGTCCAAAATCAACTGTTGTGTTGGAAAATGTCGCTGCCGTTCGTGAACTGATTAAGCAAGATCGTCATGTGACCTATCGTGAGATTGAGGCCTCTCTGGTATGACGAGCGTCAATAGGATTTTACATGAACATTTGGGTGTAAAAAAATTGTTCCCGTTTTATCCCGCATAATTTGACAAACGCTCAAAAGCAGGATCGTGTCGATTGGTGCAAGGCTATGCTGAAAAAATTCGTTCGTGGAACATCACAAGCAGTGTATAACATCTGCACAGGTGACGAAATTTGGATCTATGCATATGAGCCCGAAACAAAGCAGCAATTGACTGTTTGGGTCTTCCGAGACGAACCAAATCCAACCAAAGTTATTCGTGGAAGGAGCACATCAAAACAAATGGTTGCTTGTTTCTTCGGAATTACCGGTCATATCACAACAGTGACGTTGGAAAATGGCAAAACAGTCAATTCTGAATGGTACACTACCCTTTGTTTGCCAAAAGTCATCGGAGAAATCCGTAAAAAGCACAGGACACGGCGAATCATCATGCATCACGATAATGCGAGCTCACATGGGTCGGCTCAAACAAAAGTTTTTGAGCTGCCAAAACATCGAATTGATGGGTCGTCCGCCATACAGCCCTGATTTGGCACCTAATGACTTTTTTCTGTTCCCGTAGATCAAAAATAAATTAAGAGGTCAACGGTTTTCGACCCCCCCCCCTCCCCCCCAAGAAGCGGTAAATACCTTCAATATGCACATTTTGGAGTTACCTCAAATGAAGTAGAAAAAATGCTTTGAAAACTGGTTTATATGCATACAAAAGTGCATAGATCAACATGGAGAATATTTTGAAAAACAATAAAACCAATTTTAAGCATAACTAGTTGTGTTTTCATTGTTAGACCAGAAACTTAAGGAGCAAGCTACGTAATAACAAACCTGACGATTTCCAGATTTTTTGTCTTTGTGGAAAGATTTTAACTCTTACATATTAATTTATATCATTACAAGATATTGTAAAACACGGAAAAATAAATACTTAAAACCCGTAATTAAGCAAAAACAGGGAAGAGGAGAAAATTTTGATTGGATGCTTGAAATCAGCGTCAAATATTACCCAAGAAATACTATAAATGTCTCATTTAACAAAATCTTTGTTTACCAGTGTTATTTTTGCAAGTGTAAGAGGCAACTTTTTCGATCTTATATTCGATACGTCCTAACGCTCATTCGGTAAATTACACTCATTATTATCTAACATAGAATCAGTTTTTAAATATGTTGCATAGAATAAAAGCTACTGGAAAGGAGAATTCTCGAAAGTTTATTTAGTACAACTATGAAAATGATCGTTTCAGAACACAACCCAAGTCTTACTTTTTTCTCCTTTGAAGTCCGAATTCTGAAATCATCTTTTTTGGAAGCAAAATTGGCGGACGATATAGGTGGCAGACACATTAATAAAATATAAAGCGTTCCTGAATTAATTGGTTTCATTTTTTAGTCCTTGGTCTGAATTATAATTAGCTAATGTAAAGGATAGAATTAGTATGAAATAAGGCTACTTGTACAGGAGGGGGAAATGAAATAACTGACTATCATTGTTATAATACGTAACCAACAATTGCATTACGTAGATTATTCGGAAACAACGAGATGTAAAGCAAAATACAGTATTGTTGAAACTAAGCTAAAACCGAAAACTTGGTAACAATGATAAAATCTAGGAGAGAGCGGAATGCAGTGGAACAGCTTACCTTTCTTTATATAGGCGATTCTCTGTAAACTCGTCATTTTAAATAAGTTTTTTTTTTTAAATGTTTGTATAATTATAATACTACTGCTCTGGAAACGAATCTATTACTGGGTTTCGAAAGAGGGCCAATTAAAGTTTGTTTTTCAGATAAATCATCATAGAGGGTCCCATTGCCTAGTATAACTAAGCAGGGGACCGTGTATTTGAACTTTGTTGTGTAATGTTTGCAAAATGAATGGAACATAATTAGTTACGAAACTACTTATAAATTTAGGCACAAATCGTGATATAATAACTAATATGTTTCATAATTAAACTAATTAACATTAAAAAAATCACTTCTCGAGGACTGCTTCCGCAATGACCCAGATGCATGCTTTCATCACAAATGTGGCTCTGAAACTAAACAAAGTGGCGCTTCAACACCGTTCTCAGCAAATTCACACTGATCACGTTAAACTTCATGCCAAAAAAACATTTGCAAGAGTAACATAATTACTCTTGCAAAAACATCCCAGCAGCAAGTGAACCGTCATGCTTCACACAGCCTTCACCCGGTTGTTAGACAGCATTGGCTAGGGAGACATGTTCCCCTACTGTATTTTTCTAACACTCTTCACCAAAGAATACACGCACCTTGCTTTAGTGCAGATTGAGCGGACCTAAACACTACAATGTGTTTAAAAAGTATATTTTTATGTTTTGTACTACTGAATTTTTGTTTTTACTTTCCAGTAGCACTAAAAATTAAATACAAGTGTTGACCGAACTCTAAATATGTAAGGTCATTTCTTTCGAATGTTAATTGGTTTGTTGGATGTGTTTTTTTTTTTTTTTTTTTTTTTTTTTTTGCGAAAGAGCATTAATAGTAACAACCAAGTTTCAAACTAGGTTTCTAATTTGTGGTTTGCCTTTCAAATGACTCTTCCCCCCCCCCCCCCTTTGTCTTTACAGACAGCTGAACTAGAATTTCATGTAAAATATTTTCCCTTACCGTAGTGTTCTTCGATGAGTCAATGTATTGTCTTATTTATTATATTTTTCTTTTTCAGATTTCACAATATCTGCTGAGAGTAGCAAAAACTTTAGCGCTTTCTCGTAAAATGTTGTGACATTAAAATATCTGTGAACTATTATAGCAATAAAATCAATGTTTAAGATAAAAAAATGTCATAGGAGTACCAATGGTATTCACGACCAACTCGAGGAGTCCTTAGGCCATAAACTCCGGCACACAATCTGAAGAGGACGAGCATAAAAAAAGGTGGAGGCTTCTTTCATTCAAAAGTTAACCCTGATATTCCAAAGATCATTAAAGTATGAACGAGAATGAGGGTGTTCCCAAACGGAAACGTCTGTTTCCCAAATCACTCCAAAATAAACAATTCACCCGTCTATACTATCAGGAATATCATTGAAATAGTTTGATAGAAAATGAAAATAGAATTTAACTCTATAGATCCATAATGTATTTCGTTAAATGTAACCTCAATTCAATAGTTAAGTTTCATTAAGGATACTTCGATCTGTTTCATTGCTACCTGAGTGAATATAGGGGAAACTAGGGAGGTTTGACCCACCCTCTCTTTTATATTTAAACATTTGACTGATGAGCATCATACCACAGCAGTGTAGCAAGTAGAATTAGAAGTTAATTCTAGTTTTTAGTGATTTTGAAGTAGAATCAAGGAGCAATCGTAACCGATGTCTCCTTCAGGAAAATTTTTGTTTTTCTTGTTACAAGTTCATCTCTCTTGCGCTAGTCGTTATCAACACAAACAAAATGTAATTAAATTATTTACACTGATTAATATAACCATGACTGCACACTTATTTTTTGAATTCACTTTTTATATTTATGTGTTTTCTGATTGTGCTAAAATGGCCATTAAGGGAGGTTTGAGCCAGGTCAAATCTCCTCATTTAGTTATTTGATGGCATAACGATTTGTAAGCTGTGTGCAACATTAATTTGTTTTAAAAAGCCAAAATTTTAATTCAAATGAAATACGTTTTTTGTTTTTAATTTGCTATCGCTCCTTCAATATTCATTTGAAGAACTATTAATTCATTATTCTCATCAAACTAAACTCAACTGGAACATGCTTTTATCCAATGACATACATAGCAGTACCCACGAAGCTGGGGGAGGGGGGGGGGGCGCACGAGGTTTGAGGGCGTTCAATCCAGAAAAAAGCACTATGGGAAACACGGGAATATGGGTATTGCGGGGAAGCACACCTTAGTCTATGCACGATACTGCTTTTATTCTTTGTTAGCAGAAACTTAGGATACTCAACCAATCTTTACTTTCCTCAATTACTTGTGAAATTTATTTTATTTCATAATGAAACATTTAAAAAAGGCAAATGTGATAGAAAGTTTACCAAATCAAGAATTTTTAGACACCCCTTTAAAATACATGTCATTAATGTCCCTCACTAAGTGATCCGTCGAGGCATAGAAAGATTTGCATTGAAAAGGAAATTTGACGCTAACATTTCTAACAATCATAACCTCTGCTTATTCAAATTAAATTCAGATAAAAATTATTGTATTTCCTGACCTTTAAGTTTTGCCAGTACCTTGTAATAGTGTCTAAGTACCTTTTTTTTTTTTTTTTTTTCAATTTTGAATCTGTGGGTCATACCTCCCTTACAATGGGTGAAAAAGTTACTATCTCAAGTAGAGAACAAGAAAAACTATTAGTGTAAAACGTTGTCAGACATAAGGAAACAAATAATGTCAGTTTGGAAATTTTCTAGCGGTTAGAAATAGAAAAATGTATTTGTAAAAAGTGTGTCAACTCACCCTAGTTTCCCCTACACCATTGAACATTATATAGACTGGCTTGGATGTCTGATGAAAGACTCAATTAAAGTGGTCTACCAGCAAACCTAGGACTAAAATGAATTTACAGAGCAGGGTAGAGATCTAAAAAAAAAATCAGAGCGTGGATGTGACAAACGTCATCCTGCAGCGGAATGGGGGTTCACAAAGCCCCCCCCCCCCCCCCCCGGAAGCCTGAGACAGCAATGGATAGACCAGGCTTGGCTGTCATGTCCTCGTCATATCCAAAGTGGATATGACGAGGGCGGCTTCAACCCAGCAGGTTTTACTTGATTGAGTTCTAAATCCGATGGATGAAGAATTCAGGGAGTTGGCCAATGGATGCTTTGCTAGTAAATTTTTGAGAAGCAACAAAAGTATTTTATGCTTATACTTTAAGAAAGCTCATGATTTTTCTCCAGCTGGTGTTTATATAGCTTCACCACCTTAAGGTCACCTCGGCTAAAAGAAACAGCTAAAAAGTCACACAACACAACTTCAAATAAGATAAGACCTCGAACGAAGAGAACAAGCAAGAGGAAAGTCAACGTGTTTATTTTAAACTCGTGATATAATTAGAAATTAAGAAGAATGTCGTAACTGGCCATTATATAGACAGGCAAAGACAACGTCTGAAGAAAGACTCGAACAATTAAATGCATCGATGAGAACGCCTAGGACTTAAAAAACGAGCAACATCTAAAAATTCAGATCTTGGATATAGCAAGTGCCACTATGAACGTGAAGGGCGGTCATGCAAGAGGCCTCAGAAGCCCAAGACACCAAAGTGGACCTGAAGAGGGTGGCTTCAACTCTGCAAGTTTTACTTGATCGAGATCCGAGCCCGATGGATGAAGAATTCAGGGAGTTGGCCACCGGATGCTTTGCAAGTAAATTTTTGAGAAGCAACATCAATATTTTATGCTTAGACTTTAAGAAAGCTGTGGCTTTCACCGATCTCTTGCTGTAAAAGGAAGTCGCATTTCCTTTGATAGGAAACAAAACCTGACCAATGACGTTGTCGGGAGTGTGATAAGCCAACCGTTCTCATTTCTTTGTGCGCTAAGACCAGAAATCCACGCTAGAGAAAGGGGTTTGGTAGTATCCCGTCGTTATGGCACCCTTTTGACGTTATAATAATGTGGCATGGCGAGCTTCGCTGACATTGTTGAACACACGGCCTGCTTTGGTCATCACTGCTGAATCTAGACACGGAAGGTCTATTCTAATGAGACGCCGAATTCGCTCTTGAATCCCGGCCTGTTTTCTTCTTCATCACCAGCACGTCAAGAACTCTCTGCCAATTAGAAATTTTAAGGGGGGCTTCGTGGACCATGACCCTTTATCTTAGAGACCTCCACGACCAGACATAGTGAATTTAGATTGCTCTGGGATGTTGAACTTGTAGGTTCGTTGCAGCGCGTCTCCGATTTCATGCAGAAGTCGTGAGTCAGTTTGTTGGACACCACTGAGGCAACTGTGATTGCCGGATAGTTGTAAACTCACTGTATTTTTATTTTCTTCTATCATTTTTATTTTTTTTTCTTTTAATAAATTTGATTTCTTTTAAACTTAAAATTGGATTTAAGTATTTTCCAGTAGTTGTGCCATTATACCGTTACTGCTGTTGGGCTACGACGTCGCAAAGTTATTGTTTTTCTCCAGCTGGTGTTTCTGCAGCTTCACCACCTCGAGGTCACCTCGCCTAAAAGAGAAAGCTAAGAAGTCACGCAACACAATTTCAAATAAAAAAAGCCCTAAAACAAGGGGGAAACGCAAGACGTAAGTTAACGTGTTTATTGTATAGGGTCAGATGGGGTAAAATAAGTCACGGGGTAAAATAGGTCAATTTTTTTAAAAAATCATTAAAAATAAATGGATGCAATTTTTTTTCTGTGCTGCGAGTTTTATTTATACCAGATACTAGTGATTATTTTAAAAGCAAAATTAACTACAACTTCAACTTTAGAGTAACAGATATAAGGCATTTGATGTGTTCCTGAGTAGAAGTGAGAATGTGTTTATCATAAAAACTTTTCATTTGAAAAAAAACTAGAGGTAAGTGCATTTTTTTTTTAAACCTACTACATGGAGCATATTTTCAAGACTAATTTCCTAGAAGAAGATAGTAAAAGCAGCAGAAAATTATTTTTTAGGGTGTAAAAACGTGTGTGGGGTAAAATAGGTCACGTATGGTCTTTGATTAGGCTTAGCATACAGTATACATTTAACACTTTTTTCTGCTTTTAAAACCACTTTTTTTCTTTATATATGAATGTACTAATTTAAAATATGCTACTTACTGCTTTGTCACTCTTTTTACATCAAAATAAAATTACCACTTTGTTATAAAAGATTATTAAAAGAACAAATTTTGGTTACAGCTTTTAGAAATTAGATTTAAACCTTAATATTATTAGTCTTTTTTTTTTTTTTTTTTTCTCTCAGAAAATGCCTAAGAATTATAAGAGAAAGACATTGACAAATTACAGCAAAAATGTTCTAGAAGCAGTAAAAGAAATAAAAGAAAATAAATGTTCCATACGTGGTACAGCAAAGAACATACCGTTTGATACCCTTAGAAGATATGTTGTGAAACCGCCTTTTCATTTAGGTTCATGGAGAAAAACCTATTTAACTCAGCTAGAAGAGGAATGTCTAGTGCGCGCAATGCAATTCACAGCATTATGTGGCTACACATTTGACAGGAGTAACTTAATAAAAATGGTTTGTAGCTATTTAGAGTATTCAAAAAAGTCAAGTCCCTTCCCAAACAATTATCCAGGCCCAGATTGGGTAAAAAATTTTGAGCGAATGCAGAATAAGAATGCGCATGCAGAAAGAAGCAGGAGAAGTTTTGACCAACTCGGCAAGTCTGCAGAGATTGTATGCAGAAAAAGTCAAAAGAGACGAAAAATCAGCGAACATGCCTTTGAAGAAACGCAAAAGAAATAAGTAGTTACAAGTCGAATTTCTGGGGAGAAAAACAAAAAAGATATTTCATGGTATTCTTTCCCATAATACAGCAAAGAGAGGGAGAATATACAGCAAAGTTAGCAAAAGAATTCAAAAGTTCCATTTTTTTCATTTATTTTCAAAGAGAGATAATGTTTCGGAGATCGATGTATTATAAATAGTAAGTCCTTCCTGACCAAAATGAACCAGAAAGGACAGTATTATTTCATGTAAACATTTACATTAATTATTTCCTCTCAAACATTGCATAATTAACATCAATAAATTACGCAATTATTGTTTTCAAGGCATGACTTATTTTACCCCACGCTATGGGGTAAAATAGGTCATTGACAACATGTTTTCAAACTTATTTTTCAGTACTAATATTTGTTTTTCTCAAAGCTATTTTTCTTAAAATCTCATAAGGACAATACATTTGCATATCCTGAGCAGTTTTTTCCCTGGTTCAATTGATATATTTTTCGCTATTAATGTGTAAATACAAAATGCGCTGTTTTTGACATATTTTACCCCACCTGACCCTACTCGTGATCTGATTAGAAATTCAGAAGATTGCTGTATCTGGCCATTATATAGACTGGCGAAGAATAATGGATATGGTTCAAAGATGGGAATCTTTAACGAAAGATTACCAACAAAAAAGTGGACTGCTAGTACATAATTATGGTTTATTAATCCTGCTAATAATCCCATGACTAGAGTTTAGCCTGGATAGTGTAATAGTTATAGAGGATACAGAGATTTTTAGAAGTCAAGTGCCCGACTATGTGGAAAACTGCACCGGCAGATGAGGTTACGCAAAGCCTCCCTTTTATAAAAACTGATGAACAAACAGACTTTTGCATCCAAAAATAAATATTATAGCCAAGTGCAGTTGGAAATGCACTAAATTGGTGCAGAAAAGTGTCATTTAATCATATTTTAGATTGAAATAGCAAATCTCTGGGACCCACACAAATCGTAACAGTCATTTCAACAGCTGTTGTGTAGTGCCTTTTGAGAACATCAATGAAAAAAAACAATAAATGTAGAAATCTTATTGCCAACATGACATGCAAGAATAGGGAAATGGCAGACAATATAAGAAGACTAGGAACGGACGACATCCCTTAAGATGATTAATTTATTAATAAGAGCTTTGAGCATTTGTGCCATTCTCGTGTCTCCTACTTCTTCCCTATCCATAGCAGTCTTGGTGAGTTGGGAATAGTTAGTGAACTGATGTATATCAACAAGGTCGATGGTTTTTTGGTGAGAATCCTTTTTAAAGAAGCTTTCATGAAAAGGTCGGAGTTACCAATTTGAGTAGCCTTTGGAGAAGTTTGTGCCCACGTCATGAAAAAGCTTGCAGTACAGCAGATTGGTGAAAGAGGTGAGCACAACAATAGCGGGGTGGCTTTAGGGGGGATAGTTTTACTTTTTGGTGGCTTCATTGCGTTCAGGTGTTGGAAACAAACTGCCATAGCAGAGCTGCAAAACAATGTCAACAGTACATGGTTAGACAGTGCATACGAGAAAATACGAGATACGTAGGTTTTTCCGGGGATTCTTCAGCAAAGACAAGCTATTGTATGATGAATTGCCCAAGGATGATGGCAGCGGTGATCTTTTTATTAATGACTGCATATCATACCGCATATGATACATTATCAATATAGTTGTTTCATATTGCCAGAAATTTGTCTAAAATATAGTGAAAGCATTGTGCAATGTCTACTTTTACTAATTTCATGATTAAAATAGCTAGTGAAAATCAAAGGAAATGAAAAAGGAAGTTAGAAACTTCCTGATTTGAATAAGATGAAAGAAAATTTAATTTAAAAACTTTGTTACTTATTTTTCATTAAAGGGTCCAAAATTGAATTCTAAATTTCATTCAAGAAAAATGATGGTATAAATTCATCATGATACTTTAAAAAGCGCAAAATTCTTCTAACATGCCTGAATAGTTTAGTTTAAAATAAAAATCAAAATATTACAATGTTGTAATATAGATTGTTATCCGATGCACCACATAAGCCATTTGGAACATAACAGAGCTAAAATGCATGAAATAAATTTTTATCGAAAAATTCTTAGAATGTATTACACCTACTGACTGCTATCTCACAGCAGTGTATGAATAAAGTTGTAATATTTATTTCTGAGATACAATAAACCATTTGTTCCACCACAATGAACAACCTAATATAGCATATTTCTTCCGAATAATGTCTGCATTGTTAACAAGGGCGTTTAAATTGTATTAAGTAGGGGAGTAAAATTTAAACACCTCAGGTCTTCCATACCATAACAGCAAGTCACAATTTATGCTCAATATAACAATGCCAAAAGATAAGAAAAAATTCGGAAATTTGATACAATATTATCAGAGAAATTGCTTAGAAAAAACACACACACACAAAAGATATTCTCCAAACTACACTACTAAAATGTAAAACTGAACAAAACTTAAACAGAAAATTTAAAACCTCCACCCAAGGAGGCTCCACCACCTCGCTGGCCTCGATGACGTTAGTGTTGCCAATCTATTAATACACAACTAGAAGGAGTATAGAATTAGGAAGGAGTTGCCTTTAGTAGAAAATCTTGTCCCCTGTATTTAATAACCCTTCGGTGAATCTCTACCCAAAACAGGGCCGTAACCAGATATTTGTTTCAGGGAGGGTCTACCAAACACATTTCTCGTGAAATCAAATTTGATTTCATTCATATCTTCTTCTCATTTTCGTTACAACAGGTTACTTAACTGAGGGGGTGATGATTTAAAGCCATAAACATGAGCAAATGTAAAAGATGACATATCTATTTATGAAATGAAAAGGGGAGAGCCTCTAAAAAGGCAGCGCAAGCACTGCGACCACAGGTCTATTGTACTATAACACAGTGGCGTAACTATGGAAGGTGTTTTGGGGACAACCCCCTCCCCCACCCCCCCACCCCGAAAAGTTGATCCAAAAAAATGCAAAACTGAGGTGAAAAAATATAAAAAATCCTAGAATGAAAAAGTACGATTCTCCTGTGAATATCATGTCAAAATTTTCCGGGGTAGGCCTCCAAACCCCCCATTATCGTCGAAATTCGTCTGAAATTGCGTTTTTGGAGCTTAAATTTCGAAAAAATCGCTTGGAAGAATTTCTGTATCCAATCATTTTTTTTCACATTATTAAAAAAGGCCAACAATCGTGTTTTGCTGGCTGAGAGATCGAACATCTTCTTCTGGAACATCATCGAGATAGTCTAGAATGGAGTTTTTAAAGGTACAATTTATGAAAATTTACGAGGACGAACCCCCGGACCCCCCTTCCATTTTTATATTTCTTAAGACTACAGTCGAGCTCCTGTAGAAGACAAGCTGACCCATGCCGCCATTTTGATGCCCACGGTCTCAGATGTAAACAAGAGCACGCTGCTATGTTGGCGAATTTATCGCTTTTATTGCGCGTTCTACAATTTCGTTAAAAAAATTTCCGAGTTGCGTATACCAAAAATTGGAAACGTGAAAATACAAATGAAAAATTTTTGAAAAAAATTCACCATTTTCCAGTATTATATTCTATTTACATGGAATTATAATGCAAATGAACTTTAATAAGAAATACTTTAACAAGAAAATTAAGTACTGTTTAAGGAGTTGTTTCTCTGAGAATTAAGGTATAGGTGATTTTGCGAATTCCGAAAGTTTCTTCTATATATAAAGTTCAAATAATTCACGGGACTTAAATTTTTGCATTTACAATACGCTCAAGTACTTTCAAAAAATAATTTCTTTTAATTCTGTATAATTGGTTGAGTTCTAAGGCAAGTAAAATGCATTTTTAAAAATTGGTTGTGAGTTTATGTGAGGTATAATAACTAAAACTGAATGAGTATATAAATAAATACATCCACTAAAAATGTATGAACTTATATGTCCTACAGTAAAATTTAGATTTTTAATAAGTAAAAACCTAATACTGACGTTATTGTTGATGATTCCTAAAGAAGCGATTTACTGTTAAGAATCTCTCAGTTATTGTTTACTTCAGAAGAAAATTATCCAACTAAAACTACTTATAACTTTATAAGTTGAGCATGAAAACTTTGAAAACTGAATTCCTCTTCAAAAGATGACAATTAAATAAAAGAACTTTCCAAGGAAATCAATCTTCAATCATTTGCTTAAAAATTTCAATTTTAATGCTATAAAAGCATTGCTTTGATTTGTTTGAAGAAGTAATGAGAAATCAGACATTTAATTTACGACGCATTCCTAGCTATATTAAAAGAACAACGACTGTTTGAATTTGGTTGGCGATAAACATTGATAAGGCAAACATTTTACCGCCAAGATTTATGGCAACTGCTATAACATGTCGATTAAATAAAATATTAAAAAAATCTGATTGTGTCTACATTAACTTTACCCTCTTCAAAATCCGATATCTGTTTAAGAACTCAAAAGAATAGGGCAGTAGCAGCCACGTGCTTTTTGAATAGCAACGGAACCTAGCAACCGTTCCTGGTGGACAAGCAACTCCATATTTACAGTATGTGTAGCATGGTATTGCGAGTGCGCAGTTGTTTTTTTAGCCTTTTTTTAAGTGTAAAATATATTCCGAGTCTTGTGAAAGCCTTCACAACAAAGCAAAAGGAAGCTACATTGATAAAATCAAGATCATTAACAATTAGGAACCGTATTTATTAAGTAAAAATAAATTTTAAGCTGATGCGCGTCTCTAAGAGATCCACTGAATGATGCTAAAATCGGCGATATTTAGAAAATGAATCATTGTAAATCCTTTCTTGTATTGTTTTGTGGCAAATTAGGGGTGTAAATGTTTGAATTGTTAGCTTGCTCACTCCAAGCACTATTTTAACACTTAAGAGCAAGAATCTGAGAGAGTGTCACGCCTGTGATTCATGACCTCTCAGATTTTTTCCAAAAAATTACCAAATGTTTTTTATCTTATTGAAAGACCAAATCCAGAATGTTTTGCTCTAAAGTTAAGTTGTTTAGTTTTTATGGATCCCTAAAGTTGAAGGCGCGGCATCAAAAATTAAGCGGATTTTCAAGACATGGGAATTGCTGTGAGCCAAAACTCTTACCAGGAACTGTTTAACTCCAATTTTCTTTTTGTACATGGAATATAGAAGGTTGAAACTTTACAAAATGAATGTTAAATTTGTGCTAAGTTGTTGCCGTAAGGTCAGTGAAGGCCCTCAAAACAGGGCATTTTTGACGTTTTTTAGCATTTTTGAGGTCCAAAAACAGCTTATACATTTCAGTTGGCACGGCAAAAGTAGTGTCGTTTGAAAGACCAGTGTAAGTACTTTGAAATAATGTATAAATAACAGAGGAAAGTTCAACGTGCTTTTAGTTACGTAAGGCCGAAATATGAAAAATGTCATATTTTACCGATATTCAAACGGTCATAACTTCCTCTGCCAACAACATATTGAAATATTTTTTTCGCCAATGTCATACTCTATTCTTTGTCTTAACAGAACAGTTGAGTCCTTTGAGGCGAAATGTGAAAAATTTTTTTACAAAAAATTAATTTTTTTCTGTGCATTTTTTGTAAAAAAATTTTTCACATTTCGCCTCAATGGACTCAACTGTTCTGTTAAGACAAAGAATAGAGCATGACATTGGCGAAAAAAATATTTCAATATGTTGTTGGCAGAGGAAGTTATGACCGTTTGAATATCGGTAAAATATGACATTTTTCATATTTCGGCCTTACGCAACTAAAAGCACGTTGAACTTTCCTCGGTTATTTATACATTATTTTAAAGTGCTTACACTGGTCTTTCAAAGGACACTGTTTTTGCCGTGCCAACTGAAATGTACAAGCTGTTTTTGGACCTCAAAAACGCTAAAAAACGTCAAAAATGCCCTGTTTTGAGGGCTTTCACTGACCTTACGGCAACAACTTACCACAAATTAACATTCATTTTGTAAAGTTTCAACCTTCTTTATTCCATATACAAAAAGAAAATTGCAGTTTAACAGTTCCTGGTAAGAGTTTTGGCTCACAGCAATTCCCATGTCTTGAAAATCCGCTTAATTTTTGATGCCGCACCTTCAACTTTAGGGGTCCATAAAAACTAAACAACTCAACTTTAGAGCAAAACATTCTGGATTTGGTCTTTCAATAAGATAATAAACATTTGGTAATTTTTGGGAGAAAATCTGAGAGGTCATAAATCACCTCATAATGCTAGGCGTGACAGTTTCTCAGATTCTTGCTCTTAAGGCATCTACTAAGAAATTTACACTAGCAGACGATACTTTTCACGATTTCATATATACACAAGCAAAACTTGGCAGACGACAAACAAAAATGCAGCAATGAAATTATTTATTTACATTGTTTTGTTTTCTTTTAATTACAGTTGCTTTCGTACTAACAGGCAATAGTTTTGCAGTTTAATACCAAGCTGTTGCATTTTAATAGTTCTATGAAAAGAATCGTTAGCACACAAGCATTTCAAGCGCTCTTTTTTTCAAAGGGATTTCCTGTTTTGATGCAAAGTACAAAGCATTAACTGATTTGTAGTAATTTTACAAAATCTGGTGTGAGCGCCGCACTACTTTCTTTTACGCTTAAATTCCATAAAAAATACCTCAAGTGTTAAAATAGTGCATTAGAGTGAGCACGATAACAATTCAAACACTTACACCCCCAGTTTGTTAAGAATCGATGCAAAATAATGTTTTACAATGGTTTATTTTCTAAATATCGCCGATTTTAACATGATTCAGTGAATTTTTCGCAAAATGTGCCCAATAGCGCAAAATTGAATCCAAACTCAAAAGAAAAATCTTTTTTTCTCCAAATTTGTCGCCAACTTGGCGACAAACACTTGGCGACCAAAAGTTTGGCAATGTATTGCCAAGTGGTTGCACCAAAATCATATCACTCAATCTGCATTGAAATTAACATTGATTTAACCCAAAAAGGGGTAAAAGACCCCCTTGGGAACATTCTAATGCAACCACAAGGCGAGGTGCACCTCCCCTTGTGACCCCCTCAGAGTCTACATACCAAACTAGAAGCTTTTAAGGTATACAAATTTTGATTTATGCGACATACATACGCACATACATACATACGTGCATACAGACGTCGCGAGAAAACTCGTCGTAATTAACTCGGGGATGGTCGAGAAGGATTTTTAGGCTGTTGATATGTAGGCAGGTACATATGCACGATTGCACGTGCTGCAAGGTCGAAAAAACGACTCAACATTCATTCGGGGCTGATCAAAATCAAATTTAAGACTCAAATTTGAGTGAAATTTTTTTCGTGATCACAAGACTTCCTTCACTACTTGAAAGGAAGTAGCAAGTGCAGTTCTGATATAATGAGCCGTTAATTCTTAAAGTACATAAATAGATTTTTAAATTGAACACAAATTAGTCAACGAGAAGTATTGCCCACCTATTTTTTTCATGTTATTATCTCCATACAGGGTGTCCACTCCAATCGTGGACCAATAGCTAATTTCTAA
Source organism: Uloborus plumipes (assembly GCA_038373865.1). NCBI lineage: Eukaryota > Metazoa > Arthropoda > Arachnida > Araneae > Uloboridae > Uloborus > Uloborus plumipes. Next base: position 11,361 of record JAXGGA010010438.1, on the reverse strand, counting down.
ACCGTTAGAGATAAGCATATAGTTTATTTAGGAAAAAATCTCCAAATTTTAAAAGGAATTTTGGGTCTATTCAATGTTTTTCAAAAAAGCAAATTTTGAAAGAGTTACGAAATTTAAATTTTTATACAGCCCCCCAGTCCTATCAATCATATTTAGTAAAACATTCTTGACACTGTAACGTTCAAAACTGAAAAAAAATCACTCTTCTACCACAAAAATTGACCGAGTTATGACGTTTTGAAAAATCAAGATTTTGCATTGTTTCATGACGTCATCGAGAGATCGCTTAAGGGACCGTATGCGAAATCCTTCAAAATCTCGATTTTTCAAAACGTCATAACTCGGTCAATTTTTGTGGTAGAAGAGTGATTTTTTTTTTTAGTTTTAAACGTTACCGTGTCAAGAATGTTTTACTAAATATGATTGATAGGACTGGGGGGCTGTATAAAAATTTAAATTTCGTAACTCTTTCAAAATTTGCTTTTTTGAAAAACATTGAATAGACCCAAAATTCCTTTCAAAATTTGGAGATTTTTTCCTAAATAAACTATATGCTTATCTCTAACGGTTTAGAAATTAGCTATTGGTCCACGATTGGAGTGGACACCCTGTATATTATTTCTCTAAGCCGAATCCTATACCCGGTCGAAACTCGCTCATTTCTTTATCGAATTGCATGAAAATTTATGATTTTGAAGCTTATCCCGCGGGCTATTGACGAAAATTAGACCCACCCTCTAAAAAGTGTCGGTTCGTTTTTTATTCGAACTTCAATTTTTGGGCACAAAATTGACTCTATCTAGCGAAATAATTGTCGTATCGTCTCCATTTTGATTTCATTCGAAAGATTAAAAAAAAATGCGTTCTTTAGAACGTTTCTCCGCTAGCGCCACGTAACGAGAATCTCGAAAATCCACGTTTAAGCGACTTATAAGCGGTTGAAGTTTGAAAAAGTTAAATTTTTTGCTCAACTGTCAAAATCGTTACATTGTTGCTCAAATCAATTTTAAACGCGACATTTCAAGCCAAGGCTTAGCTCGGTAAACCTTAATTGTAACTTTTATTGTTTCAAAATACTATGGTAGTTTTGCGATAACGTAAGTATTTAGTTTAGTAGTAGCCTTGGGTATTTCATTTTAATATACCTAGGTTAAGGCCCATATATAGACGAGCCGACGCATCAAGATTAAGTTTCACCACTTTGGATCCAGCTCGTGTTGTGTCTTCTCTGGTGGTTAATGAATGGTTGTCTTTTCTGGCAAGTTGTCGCGTTTTAACAAATTTTCAATGAGAGCAATTATTAGCGGCACGTGAATTTGGCATAGTTTGGCAGTGTCTGAAATTTTTTTCTGGGAACCCTAATGAAAAAGTGAAAGTAAAAGTAATGAATTGGATCCAAAGTGGTTGAACTTAAGCTTGATGCGTCGGCCTGTATATATAGCGGCTCTAACCTAGGTGACCTAGGTTTGCAGGGGAGCGAAACTAAGACACCAAATCTAACACATCCAATCGAGGACTGAAATCTTTGAACCTGAATAACTCAATTTTAAGTTTAGAGTTTTTTTTTTTTTTTTTAATGCGGAATTCCGCACGGGTCACCTAGTCTCCATATATTATTTCTCTAAGCCGAATCCTATACCCGGTCGAAACTCGCTCATTTCTTTATCGAATTGCAAGAAAATTTATGATTTTGAAGCTTATCCCGCGGGCTATTGACGAAAATTAGACCCACCCTCTAAAAAGTGTCGGTTCGTTTTTTATTCGAACTTCAATTTTTGGGCACAAAATTGACTCTATCTAGCGAAATAATTGTCGTATCGTCTCCATTTTGATTTCATTCGAAAGATTTAAAAAAATGCGTTCTTTAGAACGTTTCTCCGCTAGCGCCGCGTAACGAGAATCTCGAAAATCCACGTTTAAGCGACTTATAAGCGATTGAAGTTTGAAAAAGTTAAATTTTTTGCTCGACTATTAAAATCGTTACATTGTTGTTCAAATCAATTTTAAATGCGACATTTCAAGCCAAGGCTTAGCTCGGTAAACCTTAATTGTAACTTTTATTGTTTCAAAATACTATGGTAGTTTTGCGATAACGTTAGTATTTAGTTTAGTAGTAGCCTTGGGTATTTGATTTTAATATAGGGTATCACTTTTGTAGTAGTTGTAAAAGTGAACGTGTCTTTGATCTTTTTGAAAAGTTGTCAGAACGACGGCAGTAGATGGCGATGTTGTGCAAATGAAGCCAATAAAAATTGTCGTATTAAATTTTAAGTTTAGAGTTTTTTTTTTTTTTTTTTGCGGAATTCCGCACGGGTCACCTAGTAAAACATAACATAATAATGATATTTATAAAATTATTATTAATAATCATGTTTATTTTTTAATTTATAATCATGTTTTGTTTATGTAACTAGGCAATGAAATCATTCCTTTCAGTCTTACCAGTGCAGATTTTGGGTTTAACAATTCAGAGTCGAAGGTAAAAAAATCAAAGAGTCGGAGTCGGAGTGGGACATTTTAACTCAGAGTTTGCATTTCTGCCTGTGCTTCAGAGTTCGAATCAGAGTCGGAAACACATTGGGATTCGCAGCCAGTCATTTTCCCTCCGACTCCGCAGCTCTATATTTCACGCTCTTCTACGAAGTAAAAATAATGTGACTTACGTTACTCTGGCCCGGAGTTACGGAACTGTTTTGATGCGAAGTCACAAAAACGCAAGTCCAGTTCTGATGTAATCAGTCATTTACTATTTAATTACGCAAATAAGTGTTTAATTGTACGAAAATTAACCATTAAGGGCTAAAGTATACATATTTTCTCAATGTTAACAATCATGTTTTGTAGCCTAATTCATATATCAGCTTTGTAACTAGTCAACGAAATAATTATTTTCCGTTTTTTTTTGCTCCCCTGCAAAGTGATGAAAATGGACTTACGTTACTCTGGTTCTGAGGTACAGATTTTAGGTTTAAAGATTTTTTTCTTCTTTCTGTGTGTGTGTGTGCGTGTGACGACTGACGAACTTATTTATTTTTAGCGAACTTTTTACGTTTCAGTGGAACTTTTGACACAACTCTGTAGTGCCAAGATTTTCGAAAACTCTCAACGAACACAGCAATATTGCCCTTGAAATTTAATATAATTCACCGATTTAACAGAAATTTCAATGTAAAATTGGTCGCTAAATCTAAATTTATTACCCAGTTAGCACAAAAAATATAGAACGACGTAGTACCAACATAGTTCGACGTTTGAATCCCGTTTGAATAAAGGATAAGGTTCTGGAAACATAGAATTACGTCGAAATATGTTGTTTCACCAACTATATTAAAAAAGTCATTTTAAAAACTTATTTTGACATTAAAAATTAATTAATCATTATTTAAAGCTTTTTTACAGCGATATTCTTACTCATATTTTAATTAGAAGCAAATTAGGGAAAACAACAAACTTCGAATAACGTTTTTTGATGTTGGGAAAAAATATTGGGACACCGGCTTACTTTGACGTCGATCTATATTAAATCTTAGCATAGAACTATGTTATAGTTCTTTTTATTTCAACATTGCTTGAATTTTCTTAAATTTAACTATTTTAGCTGTTTTAAATCAGAAGGGAAAACTAAAACTGTATTTATTTTTCATTAGTAATATATTTATTGACACATGAGGGGAAATAATCTCTAAAATTTTAAACATCGAAAACAATCTAAAAACTATATACTTCGATGTCCTTCTGCATGACTTTAAAATATAGGAAAATACGTGAAAGAGTTTTATATCGACCTCCCTTCAAAAAATCATCGCATTTTGTGTTTTAACTCTTTAAATTAGTCAAGTCTCATTTGATATCTGGTTGCTTTATCTGTTACTAAATAAGGGCGAATTCAAGTGAAACACCATTGCAATCGCTTCGAGGCGATCGCAAATTGCAATCACTATTGGAAGTCGAATTACATTAGAATCGCATCTCGTAGCAATTGCAACTTATCCCAATTTGGAATTTGCGATTGCATTGGTGAGTTGCGATCGTCCGTGTTTCACTTGAATTCCTGAGTAAGTCTGCCAGACGATTTTTTTTTTTAGTTTTAACCTAATCATTGTCTTATAAACAGATAACTGTATCAAAATATATTTTTCTTTCGACATTATTTAGAATTTCATTTCGTTTAATACTTTAGCTGTTTCGAACTAAACATACTTTTCTACACATTACAAAAAAAAAAAAATCTAAACATAGATATATAAATAATAAGGCTCGACCGATGTATCGGCGCCGATGGTTGAAATTTTTTCCATCGGCCATCGGCATCGGCCACCGATGCTAACTTAGGAAAAACATCGGCCCATCGGCCTCGAAAACATCTAAATGCGGATGCTTGGCCGATGTTAAAAAAAAAATTTCAAAAGAGGGAATTCTATCTTCTCTATTTTTTATTTCACAATTGAAAGTACGTTCACCATGTGGCTTGAAATCGGGCAGCAACGGGACCAATACAGCTCTGGGTTTTTGAATTTTCTGAATCGGACAGATACCGAAATTTTCACAACACAGCAGACCAGGCTTGGAGTCAATTACGAAAAAATGTAATCAATTACGATTACGATTACGAACATGAAAAATTGGAGATTACGATTACGATTAGTCCTCTGCTAACTCGCAACTTTCGATTACAGCCAACGGTTAGATTATATAAAAAAAAGTCATTGATTACGATTATTTTATGCCGATTGCGATTTCGATTACACGATTGCAGCTTTGGGGGGGGGGGGGATATATATTATATATATATATATACAGAGGAGGATCCAGAAATTGTTGCTAGGGGGCTCAAGTTTCAATGCACCTTTTTAGTTAAGTGGCAGGAAAACGAAGCCTGTAGAATTCAAACTTCCTTTAAAATATCATACAGTATTGAACAGCAAGTAATATTTTAATTATCTTCTGCGAAATTAACTATCTATTTATTTTGGTAAAAATTTATTATCACGAAAAATAAAAATTGACAATTTATAAAGTGTCTACATGTAATCAATATTGGAACTATAAAATTCTTTAAAGTAAAATTCTTAAACTAAATTTTTACAAAACCTTCAAGTAAATTTTAACATTTTTTAAGCATAAAAAATGTTTAAAAAATCTATAAATACACAACTTTTTCTTATTTTGTATACCTATTGAGAAAAATAATATGGGCATTAAAATATAAAGCATAAACTAAGATAAAATTATAGGTGAAAATATTTAAAAAAAAAAAAGTCAGACTGCACGATTACAAGGCTAAATATTATTGAAGGAAAGATTACAATTACGATTACACAAGAAATACTTGATTAAAATTACGATTACACGATTACGAGTGTCCCATTTCCAAATTATAATTATGATTTTGATTATAAAAAAAATTAATCGATTACTCGGATTACGATTACGTAATCGGCAATTACTCCAAACCTGCAGCAGACACTTTCCGAGTGGTCACTTTGATGAGAGTTTTTAGAATTACAGTAAAACCTCCGACTGACGGACAGTCACGGAAACGGAAGTTTTGACCGTTATTAGGAGGTATCCGCTTTTAGGGAGGATTATACTATTTTTAATTTAACATATAAAAAATGCAGAATTATAATAAATATGTACCATTTCCATCATTCACTACGATACTTTTATTGCACGCATTATTTACCATATCTCACTTGAACTGAACTCATATCATTTTACTTTTGCACTTTTAAATGCTAGAGTGCCCATTTATTGCAATCCTTTAAATCAGCCCCGACGTTCCTCTCTTTTACCTTATCTTTCTATTAGAATCATAATTCAGCTGCCTACGCATTTTTCTCCACTGTTCTATGATTTTCTATGAGATATTTTCATTGAAAAATTCGAATTGCAAATATGTCGACGGCCCCTAACTTACCATCATATTTACATTGTCAGTTATTTTTATTTAAATTATAACATGGCTGAAAAAATGTAATAAACATGTTCACTTTAATTACCTGTAAAAAATAGACGAAATTGTAAATTGAATTCTTCAGAAAATTTTAAACGAAATCTTACTGTCTGTTTGCGTATTGTGCGCCTGGCAGCCCCGAACACATCCATTCGAAAAAGGGGAGATAGGTTTAGGATGCGCACTGAAAGATGCCTTCAGTTTTTGTTTGCTTGCTACTTCCTCGTTGCATTTCCCCCCTATTTCGAGAAAGTCAGAAGAGACTTGGCGCGTACGCAGATTCGACGGAGGTTTCGCGAAAAAATGTTAGACAGTAACTTATACATAAAAATATTGAATGACTATTTGCGAGAAATGGACCTACTGGACCAACAATTGGACTAGCAAACTTGGATTGAACCAGCAGATGGATTCCATTTTTTTAACAATAAAAATAATTAAGACAAATTATTTTTTTTTCAATAAATCTTTTGCTTAATGAAGAAACTTATATCAATGAAAGACAAGGATATTATGTAATCCCCCTCATTTGCCATAGTGTTATTCTACGGTTACAAACTGTATCCTACGCTTTTCTTGGTTTTTTTTTTTGGAAAGAAAGAATAGCCAAATCTTTTTTACTATTATAGTTTTTATGGCGTTTTTTCACTTCCAGGAAAAACATTCCAACCCTTAGCTATTTGATTTAGAGCAGGATTTTTTTTTCTGAAATAAGAAAACATATTTTATCAATTGTATTTTGTGTTAAAACGAATCAAAAGATGAAACAAAAATTTAAATGAGTTCATTTGAAGTAGTATTTTTTCAAAATAATTCCAGAATATCGAAATAATTAAAATATTTAAAGAATGCAAAAGGATTGAAGTCGTCTTATCAACTGTACGCCATTTTCGGCGAAGCACATGCTCAATGTTGGAATAACAGGCAAAAAAAAAAAAAAGAAAAGAAAAGAAAAGAAAACCTTTTACTCACACGAAATTCATTGTGCATGTGCTTAAAAACAACTATCGTGGAAATAAAACGTTCTGAAAATAAATTTTAATCCACAAAACAAATCAAAATTTTCCAGAATTAAAACGATTGAGATGATGGTTAAAAAGTAATTTCCAGATAAGCACGTGATTAATGTATAAACTATTGATTTCTATTACTTTACTAATTCATTCCTTAAATTGTCCTACTGTTGAATGGTCTTAAAAATTAAGTGACAATGAGAGAGAAAAAGCGGCGCCCAACCGGGAATTTTCGACGATCGCCGACTATACGCTGGATGAAATTTTCTGCACATTTTATTATTTTTTTTTCCGAAATTTTGCGTAAAAAGAACGGCTTCCGTTCGCAAAACTCCGCGATCTCCAATTTTGCGCTGTATGAAAATTTTTGCACTGTTCTTTCTTTTTTTTTTTCCCAAATGTTTGACATAAAAGCTGACTCTCGACCGCTGATTATGCGAAGATGAAACTTTTGAGGATTTTCTTTTTTGATAAGTGCACTTAAATAGTGAACTTTCGACGATCGCTGATTCGCAGCTCGTTAAAACTTTTGTGACAGTAGTTTTTCGGGCGCAATTTCGTCAAAAATAATACTTTTTGAGCCAGGATAGCGTCAAGATTCTGTTTTGGCGCTATTGCGCCAATTCGCGTAGTTATCCTGACCCTGCTATAGCTTGCATAGGTTTCTACAATATACTGAATATTTTTTTGGTCCTAGAAAATGCTTAAAACGCGAACGACTGATTTCTCAACTTACTACTTTTTCACTCTCTCAGTTTTTGTCGATTGGTAGTATAATAGAAATTTAGGCGAAAATCTGAATGACTGAAAAAGAAGTAGAATGAAATGAATATATGACCCATCAAATCTCTTATAAAAAGCATTTTTTTTTCAATTGTTTGATTTTTTTCCATCGGCCATCGGCATCGGCCATCGGTCGATGGAAGAGGGAAAAAATCGGCCATCGGCCGACTTTGAACAATCGGCCAACAATCGGCATCTGCCCATCGGCCAAAAAATGCCATCGGTCGAGCCTTAATAAATAAAACTTCTAAAACTGCAATTATCAAAAACAATTCAAAATCGGTATTGTTTGATGTTCTTCTGCATGACTTTAAAGTATATCGAAAAAAATAAGTTCCTCATTCAAAAAGTCTTTTTTTTTTCTTTAGTTTTTGTTTTATTTATTCATTTAGTTTCATTTCATTTATTTATTTTTTTAGTTATTATTATTTTTTCGTGTTTATTTATTTTTTATTTATTTACTTTATTTATTTATTTATTTTTTGACGTTTCAAATCAATCAGGCTTCATTTGATTCATTCGTTTATTCATCTGCTACTCAAATAAAGCTGACAGAAGATTTTTTTTTTTTTAGTTTTATCATAATCATTGTCTTTTAAACATAGAACTATATCAAAATATATATTTTTTCGACATTATTTATAATTTCATTTCGTTTAATATTGTAACTGTTTTAAATCAAACATCTAGTAAAATGTTCTTTTCAACACATTACAAAAAAATAACTGAATAAATAAATCAATAAATAAAACCTCTAAAACTGCAATTATTAAAAATAATTCTAAAACGACATAGTTCTGCGTTCTTCTGCGTAACTTTAAAATATACAAATATATCGAAGAAAGTTTTATATCGACCTCATTCGAAAATCCTTTTTTATTTCTTTCTTCCCATCTTTATTTATTTTACTTACTTATTGATTTATTTTATTATTATTTTTTTAAAATATTGTTATTATTATTATTATTATTATTATTATTTGCCGTTTTAAATCAATCAGACTTCATGTGATTCATTCGTTGTTTCATCTGCTGCTCAAATAAATCTGACTGACGATTTTTTTTTTTAGTTTTACCATGATCATTCTCTTTTAAACATAGAAATATATTTTTTCGACATTATTTATAATTTCATTTCGTTTAATACTGTAGCTGTTTTAAATCAAACATTCAGTAAAATGTTCTTTTCAACACATTACAAAAAAATAACTGAATAAATAAATAAATAAATAAAACCTCTAAAAACTCCAATTATTAAAAACAATTCAAAAACGACATAGTTTTACGTTCTTCTGCGTGACTTTAAAATATAGAAATATATCGAAGAAAGTTTTATATCGACTTCATTCGAAAATTCTTTTTTATTTTTTTCCCATCTTTATTTATTTTACTTACTTATTTATTTCATTTATTTAATTATTTTATTTATTTACTTATTTATTCATTCATTTTATTTATTAATTTTTTAAATTATTTATTTATTAAATTATTATTATTTTTTTTACTTTTTTTTTTTTTTGACGTTTTAAATTAATCAGGTTGCATTTGATCCATTCGTTGTTTTATCTGCTACTCAAATAAATCTGCCAGACGAATTTTTGTTTAGTTTTACCCTAATCATTGTCTTTTAAATATAGAACTATATCAAAATATATTTTTTGCGACTTTATTTATAATTTCATTTCGTTTAATACTGTAGCTGTTTTAAATCAAACATCTAGTAAAATGTTCTTTTCAACACATTACAAAAAAATAGCTGAATAAATAAATAAATAAATAAAACCTATAAAACTCGAATTATTAAAAATAAATAAAAAACGGCATAGTTTTACGTTCTTCTGCGTGACTTTAAAATATACAAATATATCGAAGAAAGTTTTATATCGACCTCATTCGAAAATCCTTTTTTAGCCTACTTTCCCGTTAAAAATAAAAGAAAGACGAAAAAAGTATTAAAAGTAGCTTAATGCATCTAAAAAATATCGCCAAGTCCAAAAAATATCGCCAAGTTAAAAAAATAAAAAGGTAAAATGAATATCGAAAAATTAAAAATTTGAAAGTAGGGTATTGAGATGGGGAATTTGTATGTCGGTCGGTCTGTCTGTCTGTCCCCCCTAATAACTTTTGAATGAACATTCCGATTTGGACAAACTTTTTTTTGTTGGAAAGATCTCGGCGAGTACAGCTCATTCCCATATTTGATTTTTCGATTTGGACAATTTTTGGTTCCACTTTGAACCGTTCAAACAACCGGTCCCGCGATGCTAACTTTTGAGTGAACAATCCGATTTGAACAAACTTTTTTTTGTTCGAAAGATCTTTTCAAGGATACTTCATTCCCGTATCTACATTTTCGATTTGAACAATTTTTCGTTCAACATTGAACCGCTCAATCACCCCTAATTGTCACCCCTAATACCTTTTGAGTGAACAGTCCGATTTAAATAAACTTTTTTTTTTTGTTCGAAGGATCTCAGCAAGGATACTTCATTGCCGTATTTAAACTTTCAATTTGAACACTTTTTCGTTCAACATTGAACCGTTCAAGCAACCTTTCCCCACCTAATAACTTTTGAGTGAACCGTCCGAATGGAATAAACTTTTTTTTGTTTGAAAGATCTCGGCGAGGCTTTCCCATACATTTTCATATTTCGCTTTTTGATTTGAACCATTTTTCGTTCAATATTGAACCGTTTAGAAAAAAAAATTACCATTCGCGTCTACGGGGAATTTAAGTTGAATGTTGATCCTGAACTTAAAGTCGGATTTCCTTCAAACTAACTTTGTAAGAAAATGGTTTTGATAAATAATGTTTGTAACGTACTTTTCTGAGTAATCTTCTGTGAGGACTCTGATTCCGACTCCGACTCCGCAAACATGGCGGAAATACAGGCTCAGAAAAAAAAATTACTGACTGTGCAGACGATTTTTTGTTTATTTATTCATTTGTTTTATTTTATTTATTATTATTATTATTATTTTTTTTTTGGCAGACGATGTTTTTTTTGTAACAAAAATTTTTCATTCATGAGAACATTTTATTCTTTATTTATATTTAACAACTGGCAACAGATTAAAAGTGAAATTCGAGACATTTTATTAACGGACGAGTTTTTTTTTTTTTTTTTTTCTTTCTTTGATAAAATGTGTTTTGATGCTCTTTGTACTTTTATTTATTTATTTATTTATTTTATTATTATTATTATTATTTTTTTTTTTTGAAAACGATGGAGGATTTTTTCTACGGAGGAACTGTAACAGTTACACTCTTTAAAAGGTGCGACTAAACTTTATTTATTCGTTAATTACTTTTTACGTGTCTATTTCATCTGATGAAAGGGGTATATTTTGCTTTTCGAAATCAGCTCTAAGTGCTAAAAAGGTATGTTTGATATAATTTTAAGTCTCAGATAATCAAGAGAATAATGATCAGATGCGAGAATGCCGATGTCGATGTACGGGAAAGTAGGCTCGTTTAGTTCTTGACAGAACTTCTTGTTATTTCTTTCTTTCCATCTTTATTCATTTTATTTATTTTTATATATATTAATTAATTTGTTTATTTTTAATATTATTTTTTATTTATTATTTTTATTTATTTTTTTTTAAT
>JAXGGA010010437.1:0-46844 GCA_038373865.1 Uloborus plumipes | reverse complement strand
CTTTTCCGTTTCTACTAAATGAAGTGTCATGTCGGCGGCGGAATTTAAGACAATAAATTATTTTTTCAATCCATTTTTGCATAATGAAAAAGAAACCTTTTGCCATGGACATAATAATGTGTTTTTTATTCTCAAATATTTAATAAGGGATGTTCAGCTATCATATTGCGGAAAATTTGTCATGTCGGTAACGTCGAAGTAGAAGTTATTTGATGCGAAACCAATTTGATGCGTTACCAATGTTTTTTCGCAATTGTTTCTTCGTGTTATGAGTTTGATGAGTTGAGTTTTAAAGTAGCAAGATGATTTCAAGTGCATTGTTTTTCGTGCCAAATTCTCCATTATTGGAAGCAGTTTATTTATTGCTTTTTTTTAATGATTCAAAAAACATTTAAATTTTCCGCAAAATTTGAGTTTCCAAACAAAATTATTGCCATTTTTCACCTTTTTTTCTTTTACATCAATATTCAGACCTTTGTTCGTAATCACAGCACACAGTAAACCAGAATACAATTAATATAATTTTAAATAATATAAAATATAATTTTGTTTTAAAATGGAAAACTTACGAATAGTTTAGTGCAAATCTCCCTCCCCCACCAAACTCTGACTGTCTTGAATTAATTTTGTTTTTTAAGATTGTTTTAAGATGTTTATTTTATTTTGATTTTTTAACTATTAACCTATTTATCTGTTTAAAAAAACTTTGTTGCACTTATTTAAACTTTAACTAACTTTTAATTAGTCTCTAATTTTATTTATGAAACAAAAAAGCTTTCAGGCTGTGTAAATATTATATATTCTAAGTAATAATTTTTTTTTAAACATAAGAAATAATGAAAGTGTTTACTTTTGTACACTAAGTGTGAAATCTGTAATATTTGTCAGATCGGTAGCATTCTCATCGTTTCGGTAACGAATAATAAAATAACCGAATAACTGAAAAATTTATTATTACAGTAACACTTCCCTAGAACCACTCCTATTATTCATCATAATATCAAGAAGTGATAAACAATAGAGGCTTTGCATCTCCAGAAATGAATATACATTGCTATCTCATAACAATATTTTTACCTAGCTGATCCACGAGAAACATTCGTTCTTGGCAGCAGTAATTCAAAAATTTGATTATTTTAACAGTATTTTTTTGTAAAACAGGCGCTAAGTGAAATGTTTTTTTTTTTTTTTTTCAGCAATTTAAAAGAGAAAACGAAATTGTTGCTTACTTTTGTAGTTTTATGAAGTAATTAAGGAAATAACAAAAAAAACCACCTTTATAAAATACTAGCTGCGTGGCCCGGCGTTGCACGGGCTACCTCTGTATAAATGTACTATTCAACACAATACCCAATATAAAAATACCACGCACTTTTATTATGTGTTTAGATAAGTACCCATGTTGTACTAAACCATGACAAATCAAATTATTTATTTATATTAGTAACTATATGCAACTATTAAAAAAAAGTTAGACTCATTTGAAGCCAACGTATATATGTGCTACATAAGGAAAAAAACGTTAAAAGAATAATTAAACACTACCCAATATAAAAATACTATGCAATTAAATTATGTGTTTAGTACCAATGATACAAAATAGTAAAAACATTACAAAAATATGACGAATCATATTATTTACTTAGATTAGTAACTATCTTAAATCATTAAAAAAAAAAAAGAAGGTTTGACTCATTTGAAACCTACTTACCTACCTATTACATAAGAAAGAAAAAGTCAAAAGAATAAGAAAACAAAACCCTATATAAATATACTATGGTATTATGTGCTTAGTTAAGTACCTGAGGTACACTATAATAATAAAGTTACAAAGAACAACCACAAATGAAGAACAAATACTAACAATGCAGAAATAAGGAAGACAAAAATTAATAGAAAAATCCTACAAAATAAATTATATACCTGAATATCAAAGAAAAACACGAAAACCATTTCGTGATCTGAGCCATGTAGCAAGAGGCAAGACTCTCGAGGCTAGAGCAATTGTCAGCCAGCGCTCTCTACACAGTTACTAAAAAAATAATTTTAACATTGTCAACCATTGAATGTAGAGGGCTCATCCACAGTTGCAAGTATCTCTCATGGTATGGTGTTCCATCCACATAAAATGATCTCAACGAGTTCCGCTACAAATCATTTATTAAAGTATCTGCTAACATGAAGACTGATCTCTTAACTCCCCGTACCTCTTGAGTACACCTATAGCTAGGGGAGGAACTTAATGTGGAGCATCGGATTGTGAATGGGAAAGGAGGAATGATCAGCGACCAACTCATTGTTCCGAAACTCCGGGAATTGGATGTTACTCCCGATGAAATCTTGTAGATAATTTTGACCGATACCCAAAGGGATATGACACCGGAAGGTGCACTTGTAGAAAATCACTGTTAAACTACTCTGTCGCATGTCTACAATGCAAGGGCAGTTGCAACAATGGTGTTGAAACATTAGTCCAAGACGCAGGTGATGACGATGACATCAATGCATTACCAATTTCTCAGGACAACTTTTCCATTGCTGGAGGACGTGACTTAATCCTTCCGGTTCAGAAGAAAACCAAGACGTCACTTTAAAAGATTAGATTTTGATTCATTGTCAGTCCATATTCCATGTAAATATTTTCAAAATGTGATTTGTAATAATAATAAAAACTATTTCTACAAAAAGATGCTGCTTGTCAATTGCATTTACATTATTCCTGTCATTAAAATGTTAATTATCATGAAATACGAAATAGCGTCATCATGCTCATTTCAATAAGAACAGTAGAATTGAGTGCACATGTTATAAATTCATAGTTTTTGATTGCTTGTCAGTTAGGTGTAGTGGTGGTTAGGATATGGCTTTGCATGAATTTGGTATCATGCAGGTATCTGCAGTTCAAGTGTTCAGCCGTTGGATTTTCGAGACACAAAAAACCGTCAGGGTCCATGTCGCATAATTGCAGCATATTACAGATCCCTTGAGTGCCTATTTGAAAATAACAAGTTTTTTTTCAAACATTATCGATTTTCAAGAACGTATTCTTCAAAAATCATTGAAAATATGACAAATATGTATGAAAACAATATCACAGCAAATTTAGTTAACTTCAATTGGAAGCCTATTTTTTCTTTAATTTCCGACATATAATTGAAAACCCAAAAATATGCTCCCACCCCCTCCCACATTTATCTCACCCCCAGGGTCGGGGACTTTCAGTATGTTTACCTACTAATTTCTCCTAATAAATTTCTTATAGGGGAAATGCTGATTTTCTGCACTTCCGCAGTTCACTTTCGTTAAATAATACCAAGGATAGGAAGCTAATTCATACTTCATATAATTCTTCAAATCGTTGTCTGATTTCTCTGTAGGTCCATCCATAAATGATGTCACACTTTTATCAGCATTTTGGACACCCCTCTAGCTTTGTCATGCAGTACTTTTCTTAAGCTACTTTTTATAAACATATTTTTATAGAAAAATGATCGGCGTCAAACTTCTTTTTACTCTTTCCCTTCCCCCTTGCCACAAAGTCACAATTTCACTAACTGAACCCCCAGAATTAGGGGAGGGGGTCCCCTTTGAAGCGTGACATCATTTGTGTTGCAATAATCTATAACAACTTCTTCATTGCCAATCAGAAATGTCAAGTTCATTGAAAAAAGAGGAAGCGCGCAATCCCTTTTCGCGTCAGTTTGATTTTTGTGAATGGCAAGTACTCTATTTTTAGCATGAAGGCGCGCGTTT
Organism: Uloborus plumipes; assembly: GCA_038373865.1. Taxonomy (NCBI): domain Eukaryota; kingdom Metazoa; phylum Arthropoda; class Arachnida; order Araneae; family Uloboridae; genus Uloborus; species Uloborus plumipes. The sequence continues at coordinate 43,091 of JAXGGA010010437.1, read as the reverse complement.
AAAACTCTATAACTTTCGATTGGTTTAATAAAATGTAGCAAAGTAGCATATCAAATTGAAGGAAATTTAAAGTTCTACAACTTTGTCAATAACACTTATAAGGAAAAATGACCTTGAAAGTCACTAGGCGTAAAAGTTTGACAAAAATAGCGAGTTTTTCTGAAAATTATTTTTTTTTTTCACAACATACACCCGAAACATTATTGAAAATTCGACAAATATGTGTAGAAACACTGTTATAGGAAGTTTATTTAGCTTGAATTTTTATTTTGAACCCATTTTTCCCACCATTTCCGCGATTTTTCGAGAAACCCAAAATTTGCTTCCCCCCTCCCTCCCACCTTTAGCTCACCCCCCAGGGTCGGGGACTTTCAGTATGTTTGCTTACTAACTACCCCTAACAATATTCTGAAGTCAAATACTCTCGCATATTCCATGCACTCCACACCCCTATTTTGAGCACTTATTGACTGGACTAATAAGTCTCTCAACTTTTATAAATGTTCTTACTTTTGGACTTTCCACCTCTCTTGCCTCACAGAAGAATGTCAATGGTTAATATAATGCTTCCTTTCTTTCCAAATAAAAATGATGGCTATGAAACTCAAAGCTGAATAAAATGGGGGGGGGGGGGTTGTAGAGGAGAAATTATGGTCATATTTCAAATCAGGGGATCATTTTACCTGGGAATCAACAAGAATTTAGTGTAGAAGCATTTTGAAGCTTTTTTTTTTGGTGCACAGTGTAAAAGGAAAACAACGAGGATTTTTTTTTTTTTTGATAAATCATGTGGCCTTTCCTGCAGGGTTTTATAATTAAGTGTGCTAATAACTTTCATATATGCTTAACTAAGTTGTTCTTGCACTACTGCCGGAAACAATATAATTTAAATAAATAAAAGTTTGTCACTCTGCTCTTACACTAGAGGAAATCAGCACCACAACACACATATTGGATTTACACACTCTAAATCTTTAATGATGTTCTTTTATACATTTCTGGGTACCTATGCCCTCTATAATGAATGTAAAAGTTATTTAACTCATTCACATAAACAAAGATAAAACTTTCATCAACATCCTCCCCCTTCAAAAAATAAATAAATAAAACAAAATAAAATCCCGTTCAAAAAAATGCAAGTTTTTATGAATCTCAGTTCATGCCTTTTGTGTATATTTATAATTTTTACACATTTCTTGTTTGCTTAACATCTCTTCTAACAACTCATGTTTTTATTTTTAATGCCAGTGGAAGACTATATACTAAGTTTTTTTTCGGACATGTGATGCACAAATGATCAGATAAAATGTAATGATTCTTTCAATTGATGTATTTATAAAAAGTACCGAAGCATTAGAGTAAAATAATATAGGACCTCTATTCTCTTATGTGACTGCTTCAAAACATAGTGTAGCCTTAAAATGATGATTGATTTTTTAATTTGAACTGTACACAAAATTAGATTGTACAAAAAGCTAAAGCAAGAAACTTTGAAGTAAAAACCTTTATTTTAGGTTAAAGAGAGAGTTTCAGCTAATAGACAACATTAAAGATGCAGTATAGTATTTCCCCGATGCAAGTTTAGTTGATTCTGAAATTTTAAAAGAAAAAAGAAAAGTTAAAATAAGTTTTCACTAAAAAATGTGCAAAAATACGTAAATGATAAAACTTGTTGATTTTTTTCATTTTTTGCTTGGGAATTTTTTTTATCTTGCCTTTTTTAGCTATCAGTACTACCAAAACCAATTTGGCTACGACTTCTTATGCATCCAAATCACACAAAATAGATTTTGAAGCTTAATGATTACAGGCGTGCCATGCATTATTTGTCGCATCTCGGGTTCGATTTATCCTAAAGGGTTGTTTGCTGTAAGTTGAAAGACACAGAGGATGACTGTTTTTAATTTCTTTAAGTTCCAACTTTTATTTAAGTAATCATCTTGATATCAGGGTCACATGACAAAATATGGAGAATATTTACAAGCCAGCATAAAGAAATTGTAACATTTTAACAACTAATCTGGTGAAACCATCGCCGGAGCTCTCGGATTTTGCTCCTGTCTCCCAGTCATCTCCAGTGCATCCTCTCTGTATCTTCCCTTATCCAGGTCCGATTCCCACCATCCCCACTCAGAAGATTCCCCCAGAGCTCGTCAGAGATCAAGGGTCAAGCAGGGGTGAGAAGCGACCTTTTGGCCGATCACTCGACCTGGAATGAGCGTGGGATCACAGTTGTGCACGACATTATTGGCACACTTTAACTTTTTTCTTCTTTCTGAATTAGGCTCAGTGAGAATTTTTTTACTTTTCTTAATTATTGAATTGGTTTTTGCACTACAAACACAAAAATGTTGCTGCATGCTATGGTTATAATTTTTTTTTTTTTTTTTTGCCCATTATGAGCTTATGACGCTAAACCATTTGATAGCAGTTGGCATAAAACAAATAAGTCATAATAGAAACAGCACCCAGTAGTCTGGGAAACATATGATTTTAGTGAAAGCATGTGGGAAAAAAAATCAATCAGAATAATTTTTAAGGAAAGTCATATATATTTTTTTCTTTTCATTTTTAGTTTTCAATGTGAAAGATAAATAAAATCTTAAAAGGTTTTAAGTATCTATATTGTACTGTCACTCATTGCCTTTTTATCCCTAAAGCTTTTCATAATTGAGAAACTAGTGAAATAAGTTAATCACCAAGCCGCCGAGCTGTATTCATTTTGCTTTGCTTAGAAAATATAAGTTTGTAATGTTATATATCAAATATTATTTGTTTTTTATTATTATTTATGTATTTTTTTACTTTAGATTTAATTATGACAATTCAATGGACTCTTATTGCAACCTTTTTATACTTTGAATTGGCCTTCATCTTTTTCCTCTTGTTGCCATTCATTTCATCAAAAATGTGAGTATTTTATTTCATGCTATATTTCATTAATTGCAAAGTAAAATTTATATTATACTTAATTATTACCCGGTGTTACCCGGGTGCTTATTAATACAACAATTTTCCAAGGTAATTAGAACATGAATTATAATTGAATTACATAATTCCATTTTATTTAATATGCAAAGGTGGCACGATTTCCAGAAAACCTCTAGAAATGCTGTTCTTCTACAAGGTTGCAAAAAATCTCAAAATAAACTTTATCTGGTGCAGTATGACTTTAAGGACCCTAAATAATCACCAGGGACCGCGCTAAGCGTTCGCCACCTCACCAAATGCGATAAAATTGAAAATTCGGCGAAAAAAATTCTGATTTGGCTAAAGTATTGGCGAATGGAAAATTGACAGAAATTTTCACTTGGGGGAAAAATACACTTCTTACATTAAAAAACAAACAATTAAAATTCTTTGACTAAAACTCTCGAAGTTTGGCTAAGACTTTTGAAATTTGGCTAATTTACTGGCTAATAACTTAAAATCCTTAGCGCGGTCCCTGATCACACATGAAACAAAACCAATTTGAAATCGCCTTTTAATCCAATCTATTCCTTTCTTTGTAAATTAGTATTGATATTTTGCAACAAAAGGCATCAATACACTTTGAGAAAAGAATATTCAATCAATTTAGTCTAATTGAGTTTTCAAAAAAATAATAAGGATACTTAAAATTGTATTTCCGTGCAGTCATGCTGAACAACTTTTTTTCCTTCGAAGCATATAAACAGCATTAAAGAGGGCTGCTCTCATCATTTAAAACTTTTTATTCCTATTGAACTTCTGTGGGTGCTGGATTAGGGGTTGCTTGAGCTTTCTTCAAGGTCCCGTCTATTCAGTTAAACCACATGTAGGGGCAGACATAGGGTACCTTGGAATTTAGACTGTAGATGTATATTTTACATTTATTCAAACATATTTCTAATTCATTTTTACAGATGGCACACCATATTTTATTCAAGAATCTTCAAAGCTGTGATATCAAAGGCCAATACGTATTTCAGTGTACTGATAATGGTATTATTTTTATTTTTCTTAGGTAAGTCATAACGTTATCCTCCTATTTGTTTTGTTATCCTCCTATTTGTTTTAATATATTTACTGCCCCCCCCCCCAAAAAAAAAAACAAAAAAAGAAAACTTTAGCCATTGTCTTATTCAGATGTTTCTTTTCATAACTTTTCTTTATGTAAGTAAAAATTGATTAGTACATATTGTAGGCATTATTGTGTAGTCCGGGGGGGGGGGTGATACTGAAAAAATTTTTTCAAGGTGACTTTTAAAATAGGATTTAAAAATAATGCGTGTTTCATGATATATTTCACCTTGATTTTCTCTAATTTTAAAATTGCAATTTAAAATGCTTCAGTTGAATGTAGAATTCCAGAAAAAATAGTCTTACCCTTAATGTGTAGTGACTTTAGGAAATGTTTGGCCATATTAAGTGAAATTAGTTCTAGATTTATGAATTACGACGCAAAAAAAGCTTTGTTTTAAAACTTAATTTTCAAGATGCAACATTCAACAAAAAAGTTGTGAGTGACCTTGACTTTCTCATTGTGTGTTGAGTATTTTTATCATTGATGAAGAAGCTCAATTGTTGAAGCTTAAAGTAGCTGTTAGCAGCAATTTTTTGACAATTTGTGCTATATTTGTATTGAGTTTCATTTAAATCATATTTTAGCACAAAGCATTTTTGTTTATTTTTCATTTAAGACAGGATTTCTAGGTACAGTAAACTCTCACTTATACGTCGCCTCATTTATGAGCCTTTTTCACTTATACGACGAGTTTAAATGGTCCCAGCACATTTCATAGCAAAATAATGATAGTATCATTCGTTTTTGCGTAGCTCTAAAGATAAATATTTCACTTATGCGCTGAATTTTCCCAAAAATGTAAAAATTTAATTTATTTTCTTAAAAAAAAATAAGCATCTTTCTTCACTTTCCTCTTTAATCTTTCGCCCTTATTGTTCACGGAAGACATTTTATCTGCATAAACTAGAAGTTCGGAGAGGGACAATTACTTATTATGGATCACTTTAAAGGGAACAGTTTGTAATTAGGTGTACAATTTTTGCTTTCTCTTTATCATTGTAGTTACGCTACAGTAATTGCTAAACCGTGGTAATATGTCCCTATTCTATAGACATATTCGTATTCATTCTCTCATTAGAAACTATGTTGCGTTTTAGTCCTTTAAATAGGCTTGTTCACTTATACATCTCTTTCACTTATGCGCCTTTTTCTGTTGGTCCCTTGGGCCGGCGCATAAGTGAGAGTTCACTGTATTTTTGATTTACCTATCTTCTTTTTATACCTAGGTGGTTTAGAACAAAGATTTCCAACCAATCCATGGATCCGCTATATCTCTCAAGCCATTAACAGATTTTGTCTGACCTGCTAAAAGCTTACAATTGTAGAGGGGGGGGGGTGCGTGCATTAAAAAAATTTTATAATATATTTCCTTTTAGACATGTTTTAAAGAAAACTAAACCCAGAAAATCTTGAAAGCCACTACTGAACACCTATTTTTATAAAATCAAGAGCTCTTGAAAGGTCGAATGCTAACTTGACCAGATAACTTAAATATTTTTATTGTTTGCCGCCTCACCTTCAAAAAATTTGCGTGACCCTTGAGTAAAAAAAAATTGAATGATGAAAAAAAAAAAAAAATATATATATATATATATATATATATATATATATATATATATATATGGAAATAGGAAAAAAAAACATTTGGTCATTCCATCAGCTGCTACATGAAAACTTTCTGTTAAGGTTGTCTTTACAAAGGATATTTTTTATTCTATGGCACGGTGCTTTTAAAATTCTAAAATTTGAAATTAAGGATACTGGTTTAAAATTTTGAACTGAACTACAAAAAAGGAATTTTATTTTAAATACTATTGTGTGTTCATCATACCTTTCCAATTCATAATTATGTTAAATATTTTAATTTCCTTCTTTCTGACAAATGTATTTGACATTGCAGATTCCCTTCGTGAAATGTGGAAGTATTCTGAAAAACATCATAAAGACTTTGAAGCAGCAATGCAAATGAATATGAAATTGTTTCGTTCTCAGAGAAATTATTATATTTCAGGATTTAGTATTTTTTTGTCCCTGTAAGTTTTTTTCTTTTCTTCTTTTTTTAATTTTCTACATCAGACAAAACTATTTTTATAATTTGAGGTCCATAAATTATGTTTGCGATTGTTGGGAAAACTCAATAATATGTTTGAACTAAGCTAAAACTGAATTAAAAACTCAGATTTTTTTTTTATTATTTAATGGACAAATTGAGAAAATAGAATAGTTTTTATGATTAAGTTTTGAGGAATGCTCAAAGAAAAGCAAAGTTAAAATTTAAAACAAGTGGAAGGAGTATCAAATGTAAAAAGAAAAAAGCTATCAAATCAGATGAATGCCTGGTGGGCTTAATTCTTCAAACATATGAGCTAAATAAGGAACATTTATGATTTAAAAATTGGTATACTTAACATTCAGGTTTCGTTCAGACTGTCTGGCATTCACACTCCTATCTGGATTTAAAGTGAGTAGTTAGATATTTAACTAAGATATTTAATGAAGCTGAAAACTTTTATCTTGTGTAATCTTGCTTGCACTAGATTTTTCATGTGAAAAATCCATGAAAATAGTAGGGAAATAATAACAATAAGCCACTTGATAACTCTACTATATTTTTGGTACTTTAAATTGTAACTATGAGGCACATTTTCGTAGTACATTCTCTGTGTCTTCATGATTAAAATTTAATTTATGACTTCATAATTGCTATGGTAATGTAGTTTTCATTTTGATGCTAGATTATTTAACAGGTTCTATATTTTTGCTACATTCCATTTTCTATTTAGTGACTAAATAGTCACAAATTAGGTCAGAAGCACAAATGGTGTTTGGTTAATGAAAAACCTATTTTCAAAGCAAAAATTGTATTGTTCTCACAATTAGTTTTTGTCTTGATGTATATAGGTTTCTTCATATTTTAGCTTAAAATGTTGATAGCTTTTCCTTTCAATATTTTTTTAAATTTATATTTGATTTCTTTTCAATTTTTTTACATTATTTTGAATAAACCATGTGTAAATAGGCTATTCAAACACTACAAAACTCTATTGACATATTCTCTCAGTATGATAAATACGTCTGGATTTGGTTTATGTGAATTATCATACCTCTAGAAATCTGCTAGATTGTAAGTAAGCACATAAAAATTTTGTTCCTATCATTATAGTATTATCAGTACTACATTTAATTTGTTAAATGAATGTCAATTAAACAGTGATTACACTTACTGGAACATTTATACAGTAGTAGATGTTTATAAGAATCCCATTTTTTCTAAACAGTTTTGATTCAGTAAAGCATCTAATTTAATAAAACTGGATTTTGTTCGTCAACATTTATTTTTGCAATGGTTAGTCTAATGTTAATTTCAATGGGTGTAAACGTCTCTTGACACACATTTACAGGAGCTTTTACAAGTGGACATCTACTTGCTATTTTAGTCCACTGTTTGTAACCAATATTCTTTCACATTGACCATTTCTGAGAATTTTGCGGTTTATGGGTCAGCCAATTTATCGTTTTTTGGAGAGTGCTCTTTCAGAGAACTCTCACTAGTCCTCAGAAGAGTCTTGAAAAAATTATAGCGTACTTTACATCCAGTTTAATTCAATAAAATTTTCCTGTACCCCATTGTGCTCCATTGGTAGATATATATACCGCATTACCCTACATTAACCGGCATGCTGGAAAAAAGGAAGTTGATCCGCATGCCGTGAAATTTAAATTTTGCAGTATGCATGATAATTCATGATTTATTTTGCAACAAAACAAAAGTAAATTTCCTCCCTCAGTTTCAACCGCAAAGGAAACCACTACTAGGAGAAATTATAATGAGTTTCCAAAGTAACCTCTTTCTCAAAAACAACCTAATAAATTTCAGGTTTCTGAGATTTAAAAAAAAAATCATGGTGTTTGATAGTGCGTTATTTTGCTCTTGTTTATTTATATTTTTACAACATTGAACCATTTATTAATATGAGTGAAATAATATTGACTGCTTTGTTAAGCAGAAAAGTGACATCTGCAACTTCGCTTAAAATGATAAATTACTTTTTAAAGTTTTATGCCTCCCATTTCATTTAGATGCCACTGTTTCAGAAATTTTATTTTAATACTTCCTGTTCACAAATGACCATAAAACAAGGTATTCAGGTATATGTTACAAAAAATTACCTGGTGACAATAATTCAATTTTGGTAAAAAGTGCTGATAAGACTTCTGTGCTTAGCACTCCAGAATAGAACTTATATTATTTTTTAAGTAGAATATGTATTTGTTAAAGAATTTTTTTTCTAACCTCGGTTTTTCTGGCCTGTCGGAAAGTACTAGGCAAGGGTTATTGAAAATCTGGTGACCCTCGAATTTTGCGGCATGGCGGCTAATGAAGGGGGGGGGGGTAAAAGTTTGGACTTTTGGACTAACGAAATATATTAGTCAAACAGATTTTGTACTTCAAAAAAGTTTATACACTTTTTTGTTCTTTGAATTCTAATTATGTATTTAATGTTTTGATCCACAGAGTTATTCGAAGACTTATTATGTTGTTAGTTATTGAAGCCGATTTTCTTTCTGAAACTGAAATTGCCATGAAACGAGCTCATTCTGCCACCGAAACTTATGAAAAATTGATGAGGAAAAAAGATCAGGTTTACTTTATAAATTCTTTTGATGCATTTTTCAGTGTTATCTTTATGAAATAATAATTTTTTCTGATATCATTTACGAAAACTTTATTTTTATGTACAGAATGAAGAGTTGTCCAGCTCAGCTAAAGAGGAACTGTCTGATGATGTAGAAAAACTGCAAAAAACTTTGAAATCAGCAAAATTTGGTAATTTACTTTCGATATATCTTTTAATAATTTCTTTTACACCACTTGCCATCTCTCTTTAACAGTCTGTTGATTTGCTTCAAGCCAAAATTAATTAATTAATTAATTAAAATAAAAAATAATTTTGCTTATTTAATAAATGGTTTCCTTCATAGTGACTGAAGTACTGGCACATATGCAATCCTTATATGAGACCTTCCAAATCCTTTTTCGAGACTTTTTGCAATTGAGTAACTGCAACTTTTTTTGATGGAGGGGTGAACCAAAAACTGGTACTCAGAGATGACAGAGAGGCGTAAAATTCAAACATTGATATCATTTCAAATTCTTCAGTTAAAATTTACTTAACTAAGCTTATTTAGCGTGTCAAAAGTCCAGTTTTAATATTTTTTTTTCACAATTTTGTTTCATTTCTGAAGCTAACAAACGTTCAGAATGGCGTCCTATCCAATGTCATGAATCAAGATGTCTGAAGAACCTTGTCTATCTGCTCAAAGTTTGCAGAGATATTACCCAAATTTAGAAAACCATATAACTCTAATATGAAAAAGGTGGAATTACAAGGTTTTCAACTCTTAAGGCAACAGTATGATCAATACCTATTCTAAGTAAAAAATAGCAAAATACATGTACTGTCTGATTTTCTTAGGTAAAACCTCCCGCGTATTTACGCATGCGTCAAGTCTTCTCAGATTTTACCAAAAAAGTGTGATGGATAAAATAACAATAAGGGGAAGAATAATAAGAAGCATTTTGAGTCGTATCAAACAACGTAGAATGATGCTAATTTTAAATACATAGTTTAGTTGAATGCATTAAAAGGATAGCAAATGCAAGTTTTGAATTGAAAACTTTGGAAAGTTCCCATTCACAACCCATCACCCCTTTTTTAAGTGGAATGATTCCCGAGTGCTAGGCGCGGTTTTCAAGGACGGACAGTACACTTGTATGAAAAACTCCCAATTATCAGAGGTCGGATTATTCACAGGTCTTTCACACTTTAGTTTTTTTACAATGATGATTTACTGAATGCAAAGAAATGTAAGTGCGTTATTGGTCGTTTTTAGTTTTTCAAGATAATTTTTACATTCAATGTTATCATTTTGGTTATAATTTAAATGTATGTGCTATGTTGACTTTTTTTTAGGTATTGCATATATTACTATCGTTTTCTACCAATTGTTCAATTATCTGCAGTATTTGCTTATTCGCGGTTACCTTGCCACCCTATTCTGTGAATAATTGGGAGTTTACTGTACTTCTAAAAGCCTCAGAGGAAGGGAGAATTCTCCCCCCCCCCCCGAACCATTAATTTTTGTGCCTGGGAAGCATTCACTCATGCACTAAAACATTTTCCACAACTTAAGATGTATTTAGATTCAGATGTCAAACATTGTTTGCAATGAAGCAAATGCACCCACAGCTCGATCATAGCATCCTAAGACTGCAGTTTCGCCCTTATTATGGGCTCCTCAGTTAGGAATAGCCAATGATCGAGCCGGAGGCAAAAATCCTCTTAAAGTAGCTAAGATAGCCAACAAACTGGTAGATAAAGTGAATTTATCTTACCAGCGAGCGTCCGAAAACTATGGTGCGGCTCAACTTGAAATTTGAAGGCAAAAGCTGGGTAATGTGCAATGAGTTACCGCTGAGGCGGAACTGAAGCAAATGCACCCACATTTGCCCCCCCCCCCTCCGGCTCGATCATTGGCTATTCCTAACTGAGGAGCCCATAATAAGGGCGAAACTGCAGTCTTAGGATGCTATGATCGAGCTGTGGGTGCATTTGCTGCAGTTCTGCCTTAGCCCTGGCTTACGGGCGGTAACTCATTGCACATTACCCAGCTTTTGCCTTCAAATTTCGAGTTGAGCCGCACCATAGTTTTCGGACGCTCGCTGGTAAGATAAATTCACTTTATCTACCAGTTTGTTGGCTATCTTAGCTACTTTAAGAAGATTTTTGCCTCCGGCTCGATCATTGGCTATTCCTAACTGAGGAGCCCATAATAAGGGCGAAACTGCAGTCTTAGGATGCTATGATCGAGCTGTGAGTGCATTTGCTTCAGTTCTGCTTCAGCCCTGGCTTAGGGCGGTAACTCATTGCACATTGTTTGCAATGTTTAACATTTGGATCATATTCTAGCTTTCTCCAAAAACAAACATTATTTCACTGCTATGTGCTGTGAACTTAAATAGACCATCATTTGCACAAGAAGAAAAAGTGCACACACAAAGGAAAAAAATGTTAATGTTGTACCGTTTCTTTTCGTGTCTTTTGGTGGATAGGGAAAAAAAGAAAGGTTTATTTTGGAAGAATATTGTAAAAGTATTTTTACTCATGATAGTAAAAATATTTCAGATCTATTCACATGTTGCCACTACCTAATGCAATCTTTCAAGTTTTGAAGTCTGGTTTGTTTTTTGCAATTAGTTGCAGTACATTGTTTTTCAGACAACAGAAGGAGCTAACAAATAAGCTATTGATTATAGAATGGGATGCAACCTAATTTTTAAAGTTATTTTCAAAAGTATTTAATAAATGCTTTTCAGTAAGAAAAATAAAGAATTTTAGAATTACCTGCTACTTTAACTTATATGTTAATTTCGCAAAAGGTAATTGAAATTTTATGTATCTAACTTGTTTCAGTATCTTAAAATACTACCAGAAGTACTTTTGAATTGAATAGAAATAGAGAATATAAATTGATTACTTTTTGCGTAGTATTTTTTTTTTTTTTTTTAGTAAAGTCAATTCTGTTTCTGCAAAGTCTTTAAAACCCCCAAAACTACTGATCCCAAGCTGCTCAGTTTTATGGCATGCTGTAACTTATAAGGCGTACTGGCGTACAGCCTCTCAGTACTTATAACTGTACCTATAAGGCACACAGCCTCATAATCAGTGATCTGAGTCGGAAATATTCGCAGTGGGAAGGAATTTTTAAGATGGGAATATTTCCTTAGCTATCTTTCCTTCCCAAAATCTGGGAATATTTGGAAAATCCCAAGTTTTTTGCATTTTAACACTCATTTAAAATTTTGGGTGTTTTAAATTCTATCTCTTTCAACAAAACTTCACTTTGTTTAAATCTAGAAATCAATATATAACTCTGTAATTTACTTTTATTTCTACTTTATGTAACTAACTTTCACTTCCACTTTCAATCTTGTACTTAGTTTTGATTTTGTTTCAGCATCACTGATAGTCAACTATTTTGTTATTTGAATATTTGAAATGGTTTCAACATTAATTTACGGCTTGATTTGTGTGAGATTTTTAGGAGTTACAGGCTGTGTGTTTACTTATTGTGCTCTGAACATTGTTTTACAAAATGTGAAATAACAAGAAGTTCTGTCAAGAACTAAACGAGCCTACTTTCCCGTACATCGACATCGGCATTCTAGCATCTGATCATTATTCTCTTGATTATCTAAGACTAAAAATTATGTCAAACATACCTTTAAAAGCAAAATATACCTCTTTCATCAGATGAAATAGACACATAAAAAGTAAATAAATGAATAAATAAAGTTTTGTCGCACCTTTTAAAGAATGTAACTGTTACAGTTCTTCCGTAGAAAAATTCCTCAATTGTTTTCAAAAAAAAATTAAAAGTACAAAGTACATCAAAACACATTTTATCAAAGAAAGAAAAAAAAAAAAGAAAAAAAAAGAAAAAAAAAGAAAAAAAAACTCGTCCGTTGATAAAATGTCTCGAATTTCACTTTTAATCCGTTGCCAGTTGTTAAATATAAATAAAGAATAAAATGCCCTAGTGAATGAAACATTTTTGTTACAAAAAAAAATCGTCTGCCAAAAATAATAATAATAATAATAATAATAATAAATTCAATAAAACAAATGAATAAATAAACAAAAAATCGTCTGCACAGTCAGTCATTTTTTTTCGGACTGTTTACTCAAAAGTTATTAGGGGTGACAGCTTGCTTGAGCGGTTCAATGTTGAATGAAAAATTGTTCAAATCGGAAATGTAAGTACGGGAATGAAGTATCCTTGAAAAGTTCTTTCCAACAAAAAAAAGTTTGTTCAAATCGGACTGTTCATTAAAAAGTTAGTATCGCGGGACCAGTTATTTGAACGGCTCAAAGTTGAACCAAAAATTGTTCAAATCAAAAAATCAAATATGGGAATGAGCTGTACTCGCCGAGATCTTTCCAACAAAAAAAAGTTTGTCCAAATCGGAATGTTCATTCAAAAGTTATTAGGGGGGGACAGACAGACCGACCGACCGACCGACAGACCGACCGACACACAAATTCCCCATCTCAATACCCTACTTTCAAATTTTTAATTTTTCGATATTCATTTTACCTCTTTATTTTTTTAACTTGGCGATATTTTTTGAACTTGGCGATATTTTTTTTAACTTGGCGATTTTTTTTGGACTTGGCGATATTTTTTCGATGCATTAAGCTACTTTTAATACTTTTTTCGTCTTTCTTTTATTTTTAACGGGAAAGTAGGCTAAAAATGGTGGAATTAGGGATTTTTTTAGAGTGAATGGAAAAGATGTAGGTGTAAAAGGGAGAAAATCTGTATGTGAAATATGTAGAAAATATGCAGTTTTATGTGTCATTATTTAGTATTTTTTATGTTCATTCTAGCTTTCATTAGTTATGTACTAAAGTTTTAGTTATCTCTAATAGTTATTTTTTCTACAGTTAATTTTAAATTTTGAACTTAAGTATTTGATTTTTTTTAGTCTAATCATGATGATAAAATACTATATTCAACAAGTATTTGCAGTGTAGTATAATTAAAAAATATTTTTCAGCTATTTGTGTCATAAATTTGTAAGTTCTCATAAATTCCCGGGAATATAATTTTGGGAATTTTCGGGAATATTCTCTGGAAATATTTCCACAAGTATAAATTCCCAGGAATTTTACATCTCTACTCATAATTATTCCTAGACTACATTTTAAACACAGCAATTAATTACAGCTATGGTCATTCTCCAGTTAAAGTAGGACTAGGAGTATTGACCTTAGAATTCGGTATAAATGTAGTAATAATGACATAATGTTTTCTGATTTTTTAGACTTAGATTGTACCAGAAGAGCTTTAATTGATGTTGAAGAGCAAGCAAAAAGTAAAGCAAAAGAATATGAAATTCTGTTACAGAAACATAAAACCTTAACCGTAGGTGTTTCTCATTAGTTTGTCATTCTTATTTCGTGATAATTTTACTTAGCAAATCATTTTTCTAGTAATTATTTATGTGCTGGCAACAAAGTTGAGATGTTGCTGCATTCAAGACACATTTGTTAGCAGGGGCGGATACAAGGGAGGGGCGATAGCCCCTCCCTTGAGGGACTCTTCTCCATCAGTTTTTCTGACTTTGAAGTTCAAAAAAAGCAATTTTAGATGATCTTCGATGATACTATGAGAAGTGGTTGGGATTAGGGGCTCTGATCTGGAATTCTTTCGAAATTAAGGACCGAAACATTTGTAATAAACATGTGTTAACCACGATGTGTGGTAAAAAAAAGGGAGCAAGTAGAAAAAAAAAAACAATCGCCCCTCCCTTGGAACATTTCTGGATCCGCCCTTGTTTTTTAGAATGTTGTAAGGTGACATCATTAAAAAGCTTTTATATTGAAGTATGAAGACAAGTTTTTCTGCATAAATACTGCAACATCAAAAAAACGATTTTTACAAAGTTACCAAGGTACCAAGGGCTTTGGGACAAAGATGGTCCCCAAGCTCTGAGATGAGAGCCCCAAGCTGAGAGCTGATTTAATACGCTGAGGAAAGAAAATTATAAAAATGCATTATGCATGTAAATCTTTCAATTGAAGTTAATCTTCGAAATTGAAAACTTAAAAAAAAAAAAAAATGCAAAAGTAAAGTTTTGCAAAGATTGTATACAATATAACGTAAGATTGCAGATTTTCCAAACAAGGTTCATCATACCATTGCAAATTTGTTTTGGGGAAAAGAGACCAAGATTGGTGGAAAAACAAACACAGTGAAATATATATGATATCTATAATGAAAATCACGATATTAATAACATAACACATAGTAAAACTGAAAATTTTTATTTTCCTGGATTTTATTGAGTAGCACTAAGGTTTTCATTGAAACAAACTGAATATTGGTGCAGAATATTGTATATAGTTATTTTCATATAGATTTTGTCATTTATTGCTTTGTACATAATACACCTCCTTCTTGATTTAAATGGGCTTATCTCTGTAACTTTTTAATCCGTTATTGTGCTATTAAAATCTATTCTCCTTAATGTTTCAAACATGTATTACTAATTATGATGAACAAGAATAATATAAACTGCTATTAAAATGTATGTAAAGATATCTTAAATTTAAACTTGCGCCCAATTTTGAAAAATTCACTGATTTTGGAGAAACAGCAAACGATTTAGGGGAAATCATGGGAAGTACTACATGAATTTTATCACTCATTTATGTTGCAAAATCGAGAAATCAGTGCAAAAATCCTGCAACAACATCACTTTCACAATTATGGACATCTACTGGGGCAGCATGGGTCAATTTTTCTGTAATGGACTTTTAGTAACTTGTTGAGTCCTTGGTACATCCAATTGGGGCATTTCTTTAAGCAAAAAGCGACCCAACTCGATATTTAGAGGTATTCCCCGACTTTTGTCACCCTAGTGTATTCCTCTATGAGAAAATCAGATTTCTGTAACTACATAATATTGAACTGCTAGAGCCAGCAATTGGCATAAATTATTAAAAAATATTTTTATGGACACAACAATATCTTAAAGCACCACTTTTTCTAGTGTTTTGGAAGCAGTTACATGACTGATTTAAATTTTTAATGGTTAGTAAAAAAGATGCAAGATTTTTCTGAACCTCAATTTTTTTTAAAAATAGTATTCAGACCTAAACTAAAATTACTTTCCCACACCTATTCTAGACTGATAATAGTGCTGTTCATCTTTTCCTGTCATTGAAAGCATTGGTATTTCTCAAATTTCTTTTGCTTACCTTTAGTATTTTTCACCTATCTTAACATTTTTCACTATTTTACTTTAGCCACCCTTAAAAAATCTCAAATTTTGTAATTAATAGCATACTGCTTAATCATCCTTATGAAAGAATGCCTTTTTTTTTCTAGATTGTTCATGCTGATGTGAATAACAGACGGAATTAATGAAAGCTAAGATATACTTGAATGAACTGTGCCAGAATGCTGAATTAATTTCCCTGTTTTCCCATCAGTTCTTCGAGAAAAATAAATTGAATGTGCCTGTACTTATTCTGTCGTTGATGTCTGTGACGTGATTAATCTTGAAGAGTGCTAGAATTTTGAATAATAGTAATAATAATATATAACATATGAATTCTCAAAATTAAGGGATTGTTATTATTTTGCTTTGAATGTTTGAAAAATATGGAACAAGGTTTTTATTACGTACAATAAGCTATATCAAAACAAAATCAATGCTTTTTCTCCTGTAATACCAATGGAAAATAGAATTTAATTTCTATCAACTCAATTTGTAGTGTATTTAAGAAAAGAAAAAAGGGTGCATCATAAAAAAAACACTTTGGTCCTCTTTTGGTGTTGATTGTTTACTTATTATTTATTAGTTGGGAAATAATTTCATAGCTGTTGAATCTATTATTTTTTGCGGGAGCTTTTCACCCTTTTTAGGCTGTCTGCTGATTTCCCTCTGTAGTATGTTTTTTTTTTTTTTCTGCTTTAAAAACAATTTAGCTAAAATTATTTAATTTGCTGCAAATCCTCAACAGATCAAGCATGACAAATAATGTTAACCATTTTTGGGGAATGTTAAACCATATTGGACCGTTGTCCTATAAATAAGACAGCTGAAATAAATAGGTATAAATAATTAATAAAATGACCGATTTATGTAAACTTTGTCGCAAACCTCTTTTGATGAACATGAGCATAATATACAACCAAAAAATTGACAATTAAATTTAAGTTGAGAATTTTTTTTTAATATTACTAAAAACATGATTTTTTTAATAATTAATTTAAAATTAAACTTTTAATTTAAAAATGAATGTTTGGAATTATTTTTAGAGTAGAAGGATAGTACAGTGGAGCCCGCTTATTAGAATATCGGTTAAAAAAATATCCCGCTTAATATAATATATTTTCAATTTAACAAACTGCTGTAATGCATTATTTTGATCCAGGATAATGGAATATCTCCCTTATTAGTTATTGGTGGAAAAATCGCTAGTCCATTAAGGGGGCTCGACTGTACTATTGATATAAATAAAAAATTCAAGAAAACTGTTATTGTATAGATTTATATAGCGAATTATACAGGTATCCTATAAACAGGACAACAGCTCAAAACCTACCCTTATTTTCAACTGATTCAAATTTCAGCATGGAATGTCGCGCCTAGCATGGTTGAGGGCACAATTTTATAAAAGGTTGCAGCTTGATTAACAAAATGCACCATGGCAGCATTTCTGCCTTTTCTGATATTATTTTATTTTCCAAGATCTGATAAGGAAGGGCAATAAATAAAAAAAAAAACATGGGGGGGGGGGCAAACCAAATAAACATATGCAACTAATAACAAGAAAAACATAAAAATTTCCCACCACAAAAGATAACAAAACAAGGTCAAGTGGGTGGAGTTTTCCAGTGGAAGGGTTGTTGATTGATTGACAGACTTCCCCATAGTATTATTTTGTACATGTAAAAGTTTGTATTCCTGGACACTTGATCTTTTGTACCTGTACACCTGATCTCTTTGGTTTTGACCATTTTAATTTTAGAATTCCTCTTAGATGGGAATGTATCATTTGCTGTTTAGGTTGCTTGAAAATGTTTCTTTAAGGTCTGTGAAATTTCAAGAAAGTTTTAATAAGAATTTTTAAAAAAATGGCGAAAAAATTTCTAACAGTAGACGAAGTTCTTGATTTTATGAGCATATTTTAGTAAAAAATGCTGTGATGGTCGTCAAAAAAGATGCCAATGGAAAAATTGTAAGCGAAAACCTACTACTATATGCCAAAAATACAATGATGGCCTTTGTTTAGACTGCTTTCCAAAGTTTCACTCTAAATTATTTTCCTAGGAGGGTAAGTTAAAATTTCGAAATTTATGTAGTGCATTGGACCGTTGTCCTATTTGTAGGACAGCCTGTATTTTTAAAAAATAAAAAAGATAATTTCAAAATGTTTGTTTTATATGTCTAAGCACCTCCTAGTAATAACATAAATGCAATTTTAAATTTTTTAGATGACGCATTCTATAAATGGTCCAATATGGGTTTAAGAACATAACTGATAAAAATGATCGTTAGATTTGAAAAATATGAGAAAACTAAAACTTGTGACAATGCCTAACTTGCCGCTTCATCCTAATGACAATCATCATTGTGAATAAAACCAGTTATTCACCACTATAAGCTAATTGTGAATTTAAAGGATACATTAACCAGCTGAAATTAGTGTGATTTTTTTTTTGTTTGTAGTCCCCAAAATTGCAGTTTTGATGTCGTATTAGTGTCAAGAAATATTTTATTTAGTTTAATTTTTATGCCCCTTTTTGATATTGATAGAGTACTTATAATTGTATTTATTCATTTTTCTGCTAAATATTTTCCCAAAATTTGTTTGGAGGAGAGATGCCTTTTGAAGCATTTTCAACAGTTGTAAAAAGTTTTTTTCTTTGTTTTTATGTACTGTTAAATAAACATGTTTTGTAAAAGTATTTTGTATTTCTGTTGTAGATTGCTTATGCAGCTCCATTTTTTTTTTCACTTGGAGTTCATTAAAAATAAAAAGAATTACAAAAGTTCAATCCCTTCATTGGTATCTTCTGCATGTATCAAATTAACATTATTTTAAACATTTCTTTATTTATTTTAATAAACTTTTGAAACAAAGTTTGCTTTGAAAATAAAACTAAAGCTTTCAGTTTAATAAAGATTAATTTAAATAGATTAAGTCTTGATATTTTCAGTGTACAATTAATTGTTCTTTCTTCCTGTTTTTGATGAAAAAATTCATTGTTTTTCGAAGTGTTTCTTTCAAAAGCGGCAGGCATTTCATTCAAATCAACCAACTTTTTATAGTTCTTTTTGTACACATTTGAAAACAGGCCAGTCATTTAGAGGGGTCGGATCGAGCCCCCCCCCCCCTCCACCAGGCTTTGAGAACTCAATGTATTTGCATATAAGTGGGCATGGTCTTTGTTGTTTCCCAATGAAGTTGCATTGTGTCTGAACCCTATGCCCTCTGGAAAAACTTGAAATGATGAGCCTGTTTAAAGCCCTTTTGGGGGAAGCTTGTTACAAAATACATGTCTGACCATCCTGTAACACGAAAGTAAGGACCCCCTCTTCCCGTTCTGCTTGTGCTCTTCAGGCTCTGGAAGATTTTTCAATAATATTTTTTTTGTTATTGAGTGTACCAAAGAAAATAAACATTTAAAATTTTAACTGTCAAACCAAGTTGATTTAAATGTAATCAGTAAGTTTGATTTCCATAGAAAGC
Organism: Uloborus plumipes; assembly: GCA_038373865.1. Classification (NCBI taxonomy): domain Eukaryota; kingdom Metazoa; phylum Arthropoda; class Arachnida; order Araneae; family Uloboridae; genus Uloborus; species Uloborus plumipes. The sequence continues at coordinate 23,714 of JAXGGA010010437.1, read as the reverse complement.
AATTAAATGTTTCATATTCCATCTTAAAAACCACAACAGAATGCACTCAATATTTTGTTCTTTTGCAAATATTGCATAAAATTTGTTTTCAAGGAGCTAGAATGCTAGGCTTATACCAGTGGCGTACATATACTTGAGTGCGTCCCTCTTCAAGATTTAAGAGTATGCCTTTCCCCTCCACCTTAGACTTACCACAAAATATTTTAATTATAATAGAAACAGGAACCGGGTATGGTGAAGATATATTTGGGTGAAACTCATATTCATTCTTTTTATTTTATGATAATAAAAATCGTAAGGATAAAACATTATATTCAGCCACACAAGGGTAGGGAACGGGTGGGTAGGGAATCGAATTAGGCATGTTCGTTATTAGTAGATATTTCATTCAGTTATTAGAAGTGATTGATTCAGAAGGAAAAGGCATTTTACTTCACAAAATATTTTTTCTTTGTAACTCAAAGTGCTATTTACACCACTGGTTCATACATTGTACCTCAGAATTTGGTTTTACTAGATTGGAAAAGGGAAAATAGTTTAAAATTCATGTTTTGGCAATTTCAAGGTGTGTTGTATATACAGTAAGACTGCAGAGTTTAACTAATTTGACAGTAAAAGTGGTTTCAAAATTTCAGTCATCGACACATTCCTTCTCCGACTCCGCAGCACTTGTTTATAATCTTTAAGTTCATGCAGTAATGATTCTCTATTGTTCCAATTATATCCCCTTCAATTAAGTAATAAGTTTTGCATCTGCCGCGCGCGCAAAATGTTTCAAAAATTTTCTTGGAAACAAACCGTTGAATGTTTTTTTTCTCCCCCTTTTATTTATGTTGAGAAAAATACATCCTTTTAATGAGATAACAAAATCTGTCAGTGTGTGTGTGACATAGTGGACGTTGGGTGACAAAAATTACCAAAACGCAATAACTGGCCAGAAAAGACTGTTGCTCAAACACACGCTGGATCCAAAGAGGTGAAACTTAATCATGATATGTTGGCTCATCTATATAGGGGCCTTATGTTGGCCTAAAAGGACAGAAAATTCAATGATTTAAAATGTTTCTCTGTTGCCAGTTTCAACTGGTTAACAATTAAAATGATGGTAATTGATTTTTGTGTAAGAATTTGCAATTTTCTGTCTTTGCACCTCTTACTCCACAACCATACAAACCATCTGTTCGATATGACTTCTTACCTCTTGAAGAAAAATTACAAATCTTGTTCCTGAAAGAAATTCTTAACTTACACTCTAGTATTTTGAAGGAAAAAATTTCTTACCATCCAATTTTCAGAAAGATATTACAGGGAGTACTTTTCGGCCCTGGCTTTGAAAAAAAAAAAAAAAAAAGTGCCAAAATATTTTTCATTTAATCTTATTATTTATTTAAAAACTTTGTATACAATAGAGTTTCTACTGTTTCAATATTTAATACCTTTATTACCGTAAAATTGTTTGCAAACTTGACTAGTTTAAGAATTTTCTGCAAAACTAAAAAAAAGTCCTGTATTGTGACCAACAGCAAAAGTGCAAGGTTCTATGCGAGTTGAGTGTCAGCATGCAACCCTGCATGTTTTTTTTTTCCATTTCAATTATACTTTTTTCTGTTGGAGGAGTAACTGGAAGAACCATAAAATTGGTAAATAACAAATGTTGCTCAATGAAGAAAATTTATTTAAAAATATGAACATTTTCACAAAATTTTTCTGCCAATGGCATTTGCTTAAATTATCTAGATCTACTAATCAAGGTGCCATTTTGTACAGTGTATTTTGTGTAGTATGTAAATCGATAAGATATAATATAGATTATAGTATTTCCCCCGATCAAAAAATGAACAAAGCACTTGCATACCTGCCAACCTGTACGTTTTAGCCGTACAATGTACGTTAAAATGTTCATTATAATAAAAGATAACTGCTGAAAAGTTGTCAGTGATATAACTACAATAACTTATTTAATGTCTGATTTTCATCAAGATATAGGCTATTATCTGAGCACGGTTTCGTAGGGAAAATTTTAAGATTTTCTAGGTTGGCAGGTATCCACTTGGATTCAATTCACAGGACTCTTCAAAAATATTTAGTAAAACTAACAAATGAGGAATCATTTTAAAGTGAGATTGTTATGAAGTTTCCTCTTTCAAGAAATAAAACTTGCTATCCTGATCAAGAGTTAATAAACTTCAAAGGACAAGGAGGGTACAGTAAGGTTTCAAAAATAGGGCAAGGTGCATTAAAGGTTATCTTAAATAGGGTAGAGTGCAGTGCTTTCCTAAACATGCCTGAGCAGACTGCGATAAGATTATCCTAACTGTGACCAGTTAAAATATGACTTAAAATTAAAATCTACGCCCTGCAGTGTACCCAAGCACTTTGTTTCAAAGCAAATAAAATTTCACTAAATTGCCACAGGGTGTAACTCTTGATGTAAATGAATGAAACTGCTGTCCAAGACTTGCTTGGTTGGTTGGTTCTTGACTGCAATACCTACTCGATTTGCAGGTCTTGAGAGAATCTTTAAATTTCTCATTAGTGCACAATAAACAGAGAAATTGAAGTTTTGAAACCACATCCAAACTTGTATATCGTCATAGATTACTACAGAGTGCAAGCAATGTAACATTTGATTTTGAATGGTGATAATATTGTAAATAAATTGCACTCAGGTAAAAACTTAATAATTTTTTAACGAATTCTCTAATGCATGTCAATTTTTAATTTTAAAACCATTTTTAGAGTTTCAGACATAAAAGTGGCAGAAAGGGGTTTCTACGGCCTTGGCAGAAACCTGCCAACCCTGCTTGAAGGGTTCTTTAATCCAATGAAATTGTGCCACAATAGATTTGTTTAACATAGTTATATACCATATGCAGACAAAAATAAAGTATATTTTTCCTGCATTACAAAGTAACCAGTAAGATTAGGAACAAATCAGTACATCCAATACGAATTTCAGTTGCCTCCGGAATTGATTGGAATCTAAGAAATATTCAGGTAAAATCTAGTCAGAAAAACACAGGATACAAACAATTTGAGTAAAAAAAAATTTAATTTACTATAAATTGATTTCAACAGATTCTTAAACTACTAAAAATAATAATAGGTGTGAGAGTTCTTTAGTTGCAATAAAACTGGTTTAGTACATCGATATAACAAAATTTGAAGTCTGGACATTAGTAACAATTGAAAAATTTCGATAACTTTTACAAAAGACGAATTACACAATTCGAAATTAAATATTTATTCGCCGATTACAATTAACTAGATGTTTTCTTTTGAACATTTTTTTTTCCTATGAAAGTTACAAATAGATAAACGATAGCAGTTCTAACAGTTCCGCAAATTTAAAATGCGAATAGCAGTAAGAAAGCCATCATCAAGCAAAAGAGACCCATGGCTTCAGAAAGGGCAAATCCTAAAATAGCATATGAAAACAATTGCTGCTTCAAAGATGGATTTCTTGCATAGCCGATAATAAGGCTGCCGAATACTGACCCGATACCGGCTCCAGATCCAGCAACACCAACTGTAGCAGCTCCAGCTCCAATAAATTTAGCAGCAGAATCGATATCCCTTTGAACAACACTGGTGTGAATGGGTCGAGAAAACTGCGATATTAAAGCAGAGGAGAGTGCGGTGCAAGGAAGAACTTTGGATGGGCTCTGCTGTTCACGAAATGGCTGCTGATTGACTTTCATTGTGGACATTGCGGCACTTAATGGTCGTGCAGATGATCGAACGGCAGAAGCCATCATGGCCCGGACAAATGGAGTAGTGAGGGCATACATCTTGATGTTGGAGAAGAAAAATTGCTTCAATATAACTAATTAAATGGAAAGAGAATTAAATTCTCGCCTTCTCAACTAGCACCTTTCACAAGCAAGCCGCAATGGTGAACGGAAGGTCAAGAAAGGCAAAGTAGGTGTCGTTGCAACTGTTGAAGTAGAGAGGTTTTAGTACTGCTTGAATCGATTTGCATAACTTAAAATAGTCATATTTGATTTTCATGCCATTAATAGGAAAATCTACGCCACAGAAATTTTTTTTGAAGCATTTTTAAGGTCCAATAACTTATTTTTATTTTATTAAACAGGAAAACAAAAATTGATAACGAAACTTCTTTTGCAGTTATTTTACTTTAACTGTGACCGAGAAAATCAGACAAAATATTTAGAAATTTAGCAAAAAAGTAGGAAAAAATGTCTCGATCTAACGTCTCTGCAGATAATTCTGGATTTAAATTTGGTTCTGCATGGTTTCAGAAAAAAATTAACATTCGTCCTGTTCTCAGAGGCTGTCATTTGATTACAGATGAAGTTTTGAAACAAGTTCCTGAAATTGCGCGCTTTTCAATTGGGTTGATTCATATTGAAAGTAAGGTTTTTTACTCCTCATTCAATAGTTTAGCTCTTAAAAGATATTCTATACATTTAAACTCAAAATACTTACAATCGACCTTTTTTTTCCAGTTATGCATACTTCTGCTAGTTTGGCACTTAACGAGGTAAGATTTTTTTCATATTCATATCTCCATATATTATTTCTCTAAGCCGAATCCTATACCCGGTCGAAACTCGCTCATTTCTTTATCGAATTGCAAGAAAATTTATGATTTTGAAGCTTATCCCGCGGGCTATTGACGAAAATTAGACCCACCCTCTAAAAAGGGTCGGTTCGTTTTTTATTCGAACTTCAATTTTTGGGCACAAAATTGACTCTATCTAGCGAAATAATTGTCGTATCGTCTCCATTTTGATTTCATTCCAAAGATTAAAAAAAATGCGTTCTTTAGAACGTTTCTCCGCTAGCGCCGCGTAACGAGAATCTCGAAAATCTACGTTTAAGCGACTTATAAGCGATTGAAGTTTGAAAAAGTTAAATTTTTTGCTCAACTGTTAAAATCGTTATACCATTGTTGTTCAAATCAATTTTAAATGCGACATTTCAAGCCAAGGCTTAGCTCGGTAAACCTTAATTGTAACTTTTATTGTTTCAAAATACTATGGTAGTTTTGCGATAACATTAGTATTTAGTTTAGTAGTAGCCTTGGGTATTTGATTTTAATATAGGGTATCACTTTTGTAGTAGTTGTAAAAGTGAACGTGTCTTTGATCTCTTTGAAAAGTTGTCAGAACGACGGCAGTAGATGGCGATGTTGCGCAAATGAAGCCAATAAAAATTGTCGTATTAAATTTTAAGTTTAGAGTTTTTTTTTTTTGCGGAATTCCGCACGGGTCACCTAGTGTATATGAATTTTCTCCAAAATGTTATTTGGAAAATCTAATTCACCCTAGTAAGCAAGCATGCCTGTGTCTTTTAATAGCGACTTATGGCGCTTCTGTAAAACCAAATTCTTGTAGTATTAGTTACTACTCCAAATTCTATTGCAGGTCATCACAGAAACATGCAACAACACTAAATAAGAAAGGATAATTTTTACAAGTATAGCATATTCACTTATGAAAAATATACCTGGCAATTATTATAGTTTTAAATAAATGAAATCAAAGCGTTATTGGCAAAACAAGCCCATAGCATCCGAAAATCTTCTAAGCAAAGTTTTTAAAATGCACTACTTCTAATTATCATTCTTTAAATTATTTTAAGCAAATATTTTTAATCACTCTATAAAATAACATCCCCAGTATTTTTTATTTCAATATCGTCTAATAATAACCTTTGTATGTAACATCATTTCTTTATAGATCCATCATTAAATTTAATGATGTATTGTTATTTTATGCAATTATATTATGTTCAGGGATTAACTTGCAACAGAAGTCATGGAAGCTCAGCTCATGCACTTCTTTTCAATTTTATCTGCCATTGTGTCTAATTATGGGTGGAATTCAGGCTATTTATGCCTTAAAATTAGTTCTGAAGACTTTAGGGCTCCCATAAGACTTTTGTTTAATGAATGAGGTAAGCGGGGGCGCCCTTAAAAGAGCGCAAGCACTGCGATCACAGGTCTATTTTATTATCCTGTTGGGACCCTTAATAGAACCTGATAGCTGAAACGAACTTTAGCAGATGTCCAACAGGTAAGCCATAGAGATCTAAAACAAGTACCCCAGATGATCAAATCTGTGAGCAGAAAAAAAAATCACTATCACACAGTACATGTTTTGAGCTTTCTTCTGCCTCTGAGTGACGCCTATAAAGTTGCCCTGTGGCAGAAAGCTGCCGACACGGCGACATTGTCACAGAATCAGGAGGACAGTGTGCAGCAAGATTTTTGTGATTGGGAGGAAAAAAAGGCTAGAAAAAATAATAATATAAAACAGCCACCAAAAAGAAACTATGAATCTGTAGTATTAATGTTAACATTTTTTAAAATATAAACACCTTGTGTAACTGTAAGAGGGTTGCATATTTATTAATTGTAGAATATTCTAGTGTTGCAGAAAAAAATTGGTTCTAGAAAATTTGTCGCAGAATGCTGATAAAAATTCTGCCACAGGGTTAAGTTGAGGTGTCTATTCAAAGAACAGTATCCGGTAAGAAGTCCAATTGTCATTTTGATCTCCTTCCTACTCAACAATGAAAGAATGTCATATGACCAAATTTTCTGTAAACCATAGGCTTGCCCTTTCTTGAAAAGGGTATTCTCTATAGCCTCAAGTCATATGTTTGCAAATTAATGCTTCATTTAATGTTGTATTGATTATTTATACTTTAGCATAATTTAATTAACATTATTTGATTTCTGTTTTTTATATAACATTGTAAAGAACTTATTTTAGGTCTGTCTTATATGTATTTATTTTTAATTACAGAATTGGGATCCAGATGTAAGGTAAGAAAAAACCTGTTTTACTTATTAAATTTTATGGGGAACAAGTCAGAAGAATCAGTGTTAGAAATAAAAACTTAAATATCGGCATCATGATGTTACTTGGTATAAATTTCTAGACGTCAAAAGGAACAACTTATATGTGCCATTCTTAATGTATTAAACATCCAAATAAAAATATTTTTAAAAAAACATTGTACAAACTCCAAATATACACTGCTATAGTCTACACAATATAATGCTGATAGCATGATTCGGGTTACTCCCTCAAAACTTTTTCCAAGTTTTAGCTTTAAAACCGTTATTTCATTCTATCTATGGGTGATTTATAGAGGAAGGAAGGGATTCAGAGGTTCTGTCCTCAAAGTTTTTTTAACTGCTGAAGTCTTGAAAACTCAATTTTTAGACTCCCTCTGAATTTTTCAAAGGAAGTTTCTGGGGACCACCCACAGAATTTTTTTCTAATTGGAGTCTTAAAAACACAATTTTATGCTATCTTTACTGATGGGGGATTCTCTTCCTAGAAAAATTTTTGAAATTGAAGTCTTCGTATTGTAATTTTAGGCCATCTTTGAAGTTAGGAACAGGAAGCTGTGTGATCGAGGGTTTTCCTCCAGAATTTTTTTGAAATTTAAGAATTCCAGTTTTGAACTATCTTTGGTAACTTAAGAGTTCAGACAATCTCCTTGGAATTTTTTTTGAATCAAAATCAGTAAAGTGTTTAACCACTTAGTCGTCGTGCCCGTTCCTCATACGCGCAGAATATTCGTGCAAATTTTGTCGTGCCCGTGTCTCATATGGGCTGCGTTTCTGATATTTTTAAAGCTTCAAAACTTTTACTTTTTGTCGTGCTCGTATTAGCTTTTATTTCTACAACTACTGCACCTACTAAAGAAGGTGGAAGAAAAACAAATTTGGAGCTTCGAAAGGATTTGGTCGATGAAGCAAACTTTAAGGTGAAATTGGGTAAATTGATTAAAATTTTCCTACATTTAAAAAACCACTAAATCCAAAGGAAAATGCAGTGTTTTTTATTTTAATATGTTTAAAATATTATGATCATAAAAAAACAAAAATAAAAAAACCTGATGAATTTTGATCAGTTTTTGGAAAAAAAGTGCGACGATTTAGCGGTTAAAGGATGAAAAAAGCAAAAGGGTCCTTGCCCCGTCTGCCTGCTCCCTCAGTCACCTTGACCAATAATTCAAATTTCTAACCCAAAGTTTACCTCTGTCCCTTAGATGTTGAGTTATACAAAAATAGTATTACTAGTGATAACTGAAAAGAATTATAATTAAAGTACAAGTATTACTAACTAAATTCACTTACTCAAATTCATTCGTTTATTTATAATTGCGCTTCAAATTGATTGCATGCATTTGTGGGAAACATTTATAAATTTGTTATTATTATTTTTAGCATTCATACTTAGAAAGAAATCATATTGTATTTTATTGTTATGTTTTTATGTTTGATTTCAGAGAGGACATGGAGGCATTTTTGACTGAACTTGTCCCTGAGGTAACTTTATATTTCTTGATTTTTCTCATAATTATTGTAATTCCAAGCAATATGAGATAAAATTATTTTTACTTTTAGAGTACACCTTTCAAACATTCCTGTGAAGGTCCTGATGATATGGTGAGTTTGTTTCTAACAGAAGTTTTGTTTGTACCTCTGCACCTCTTTCTTTATGTGACATCATTACAATAAAGTAATGAAATTGTTTTAAATATTTAAGGGAGTTTCATTCTATAGCAGTAAATAGCAAAGTAAACAAAAAGTTGAGAAAATATCGTGACTGCTAATTTTAAATGAAAAAAAAAGTGAAGAAGAATAATGAATGAATAATTGTGCTTCATTTTAAACAGTATACACATTGTGCACAAAATATAATTTTGAATACTTTACCCCATGCTTTGCTTTTTAAGAAGCCTTAAAAATAGTTTGAAATAAAGTTTTATTTCCAATTGCTTAACACCTTGAAAAATGTTAAAATATGTCCTTAGTCCTTAAATTTTGTGATAAAGGTTAATTTAAAAAGCTGGTCAAACATGTTTTTGCCTCTATTTTGCAGAGTCTCTGTGATTTTTTTTTTTTTTGAATGGATTGTCTTGGAGGAAAATCTTATTCTTTTTCTTATTTTATTTAGATAAATCAATGTCAAAAGACTTATTTAAGACTTTTATTTTATTAAGTTTTTACAGTCAGTTACTCAATTTTAAAAAATCTTATTTTGAAAACTTGCCAAAATCGATCTTGTGTATTGCCAAAATTGCATCCAGTGTTTGAGATTTCCACTTACATTTGCTTTACATTTCCCACTTCCTTTACATTTTGTAAATTTTGCAATTATTTTAAAGGTTGAGGGGTATTTTGACCAGTGGTTGGAAAAACTACATTTATTTTGTAGCGAACTACAACTACAACTACTTTGTTATAAATGTAGTTAACTACAACTACAACTACTTTTTTTAAAATGTAGCGACTACAAACTACTTTTGTAATGTAGTCGCTACTTCGCTACTTTTTAAAAAATCTACTTATATTAAAAACTGAGTATCTTTCTAACTATCTTTCTATCTTTCTTTCTATCTTTCTATGTCACGCTTCTTTCTCCTGAACGCCAATGAACTGAAAGTCGAACCAGGTACCGATAGATAGGTAATTTTTCAGGCTTCATTAGTTTCAATCTATATAATTATACGACTTTAATTAACGAAGATATCAATTAATAAGTAGTCAAATTTAAAGCGATTAAGCCTAATAAATGATTAAACTTCCAAGAAATTTTTTCTTACCGTTGCCATTTTGAATTAAAACGTTAGTTAAATTATTGAACTATTTAAAATTCCAAGATATTTATTTCTTTCCGTTGCGATTTTGAATTAAAACGTTAATTAAGTTGAACTTTTTAAAATGAAAGAGTGTTATTTTTTTCATTGTCATTTTGAATACGTGTTATAACAAAGTTCTAACAATTGTTTTTATTCTAATTATTAATGACATATTTTTTCTCAGGTACCATTTTGAAAATGTGTTTTTAAATAAAATTGCAATTGCTGTGTTTAGAAGGGACTTTTTCTGGCTTCGATCCAAATATTAAAAGAACTTTTTCGTTTAGAATTTTGCAATTAATTTTACCGGAAGAAAGCGGTTTGGAAATAATTGTTTTTGGAAAGGAATTTTATTTGTAATTTAGGGAGAGTGCTAAGTATGCGCTACTTGACATCGTCTTTATTTTTGAGGAAGCATGTGCAAATAATTCGATTGATTCTTTGATGCAGAAAAGCTTTTCAGCGAGCCGCTTTAGCGGGGAGTAGTTTATTAAACTTTTCCTTGGTACTTTAAAGGCGAGCCGCCTTGGCGGCGAGTAGTGAATTGAAACTTTCTTCGCTACTGTAAAGGCGAGCCGCCTTGACGGCGAGTAAACTGTTTAAACTTTCCTCATTTCTTTAAAGGCGAGCCGCCTTGGTGGCGATTAGTTTTCTCAAACTGCCTTCACTACATTACAGCCCGTGCAACGCCGGGCTACGCAGCTAGTAAATAAAAAAAAAGCGCACTCCGTTTGAGGATTGACCGAAAAAAATCGAAAAGTGATTTACATTAATAAATTAAATCATTTGAATATGGAATCGAACTAGGAATTGTTTTTGAATTTATTTATTAATTTTCCTCTTTGTTCCACCCCCCCCCCTTTTTTTTTTTGCTAAAATTTGTCCTTTTTAGATTTTTTTTTTTTTTAATTTTTACTAATATTCTCCACAAAAAAGGATTCAAACGTTGAAAGATTGAAATAAATTAAAGGTCAATTTTCTTTTAATTGCTTGTCAGGGAATATTTAGGAACATGGAAATTATTTGAAGGAATATAAAAATTATGATGCCAAACAAAAAAAAAAGACATTAAACAGATAGAATTTATTTCGTCAAAAGGATGTATCTAAGATCAGCTCATATTTTTATAGTTTTTATTTCTCATTGCGTGCGCTGCTGTACTCGCGCAAGATTTGTACCAGTCAGATTCGGTTAAACCTTGTTTTTTTCCTTCGTTCTCCTTTTTTTAAAAAATTTTTCTCATTTATTTATTTATTTTTTAATTTAAAAGTAGTTTCCGGAAATCGCTACAAACTACTATTTTTTTGTATCGCGCTACTCACTACTCTACTTTTTTTTAAAAATAGTACGGGTCATTCCATGTGAAATCAACAAGCCTCAAAACTTGACCATCACCAATTTCCAAAAAAATTATAGGGTTGATTACCTCTATAAAGTGATACAAAAAACTGATTTTTAAAATTTTTTTCAGCTGTTAGTTTTTTGTGTGAGACCGCTTAAAAAACGCAAAAAATGGAAAAAAATGAAATTTTGAACATACAAAGATTCAATTTTCTCAGCTTCTATTGCAGCTAGAGTCTTTTGTTGTATGTCATTGTAAAGCTCTTTAAACAAGCTTTCAAATAATATATAATTTGACAAGGTTTCGTGATGTTAATATTTCAAGGTCACCAAAAGCATTATTTGACCTTGAATATTTCAAAAAGTGCATTTTTTAAAAATCTGAAAAAAATGTATATATTACTTCCTAATGTAGTGTATATGTGGTAAAATTTGCAGAATGGGACAGCAACGGGATCTGGATGAAAAATGGAATCAACTTTTTACACTCTTACCACTTTATTGAAATGCCTATGGTTCCTGAGGATATATAATACAGAAATATTGCAAACTGCGAAATGTTATTTACAAGTGACGGTTGGCTTATTCCACGTCTTGTTTTGAGAGGTTATAAATCATTCCTTTTCTGTTTCTACTAGGGTCTACTTTCGAAATAATAGCACTTATGGGCACATTGACAACATTTTCAAAGTCTGGATAGTAGATAGAATTTGAGGGTCCATGAGGTTGCAACAGCTTGACTTTCTTCATTTGTGTCTAAGATGAACCTTAGCCACCAATATCCATTATACCTGCAGATCAAGAATCCAACCATTTCTGGGCAATCCAGATCGCCTTTGACAGTTGTAGCACGTTTGATCCTTATAGTGTTGAAAATGAATATGCATTCACTTGCATCTGATTCCTGTTTAATGGCATTACACAATGAAGACTCTAAGTGCCTGGTGTTGTTCTTGCCATCATTTTTCTGGATTTCAAAGCCTCTGCTTCCTAATTATAATGTTCAATTGTGCAATATTGAAAATGAATTGATTTGATATGAAAGAAGAGGCTTCGAAATCCAGAAAAATGATGGCAAGAACAACACCAGGCACTTAGAGTCTTCATTGTGTAATGCCATTAAACAGGAATCAGATGCAAGTGAATGCATATTCATTTTCAACACTATAAGGATCAAACGTGCTACAACTGTCAAAGGCGATCTGGATTGCCCAGAAATGGTTGGATTCTTGATCTGCAGGTATAATGGATATTGGTGGCTAAGGTGCATCTTAGACACAAATGAAGAAAGTCAAGCTGTTGCAACCTCATGGACCCTCAAATTCTATCTACTATCCAGACTTTGAAAATGTTGTCAATGTGCCCATAAGTGCTATTATTTCGAAAGTAGACCCTAGTAGAAACAGAAAAGGAATGATTTATAACCTCTCAAAACAAGACGTGGAATAAGCCAACCGTCACTTGTAAATAACATTTCGCAGTTTGCAATATTTCTGTATTATATATCCTCAGGAACCATAGGCATTTCAATAAAGTGGTAAGAGTGTAAAAAGTTGATTCCATTTTTCATCCAGATCCCGTTGCTGTCCCATTCTGCAAATTTTACCACATATACACTACATTAGGAAGTAATATATATATATTTTTCAGATTTTTAAAAAATGCACTTTTTGAAATATTCAAGGTCAAATAATGCTTTTGGTGACCTTGAAATATTAACATCACGAAACCTTATCAAATTATATATCATTTGAAAGCTTGTTTAAAGAGCTTTACAATGACATATAACAAAAGACTCTAGCTGCAATAGAAGCTGAGAAAATTGTATCTTTGTATGTTCAAAATTTCATTTTTTTTTCCATTTTTTGCGTTTTTTAAGCGGTCTCACACAAAAAACTAACAGCTGAAAAAATTTTTAAAAATCAGTTTTTTGTATCACTTTATAGAGGTAATCAACCCTATAATTTTTTTGGAAATTGGTGAGGGTCAAGTTTTGATGCTTGTTGATTTCACATAGAATGACCCGTACGCTACACTACAAACTACTTAAAAATGTAGCTACTACAGTAGTTTCGCTACTTGTAGCGCGCTACTTCCGACCACTGATTTTGACCCATTCTACCTTAAATCTGCATATCTTTTAATGATTTTTATTTTAATGGCATATTTATTTATTTTTAAAATTTGATTTAAGTTTTTAAAGAATTGATCACAGCAATCGGTGCTATTTTTAACTGAATCTGCAGTTTCAAATATTGGCACTCTTGAATTGCATGTGGAGGAAAAAAATGCATTAGGTGCCAAACTTTTGTTAACAATCAAAAATCAGGGTTCCATTTGATGAACAAGCATTTGGAAAATATTTCATCATATATAGCGCCATTGTAGTAGAATTTTAAAATAAATTTTTTAGTTTCTGATTTTACTTGTACTACTTTAGTGTTTCTTTTTTTTTTCAATTACGATTTTATTGTTATTGTAGGCCAGTGGTAATTTGATTCTTATTACCTGCGATTTAATATTGATTTTGAAACTTTTATAAGGTGCTGTGAAACCGTTTATCTAATGCTGAAACCTTTACTTGAACTAGACCCAAATCAGCAGTTATTTATTTATTTTTATGATAAAGCTTGAGTCTTTCAAACAGTCCTAAAGTGTTCTTGCAAAAGCGCCATTTTATCCTCGAAACGTTCTTAAATATTCTGTAAAAAACTCCCAATTTTGAGTAAATTAATGGAAGTTGGGTATAGCTGAGAACTAAAACTTCTGTTACTGTATGATAATATTCTCTCTTCAAGCAAAGTAAAGTATTTTTTTACAACTCTGCATTTATCAACTGTCTCTGCAGAGTAACTGTTGAAATTCATGAATATCAAAGTAGTTTACCAGGAAAAAATATTGTTTACAAATAATGAGTTGTAATATTTCAGAATGCAGTCATTCAATGTTCTCTCAGAAGTAAAGAGGAAAAACCATCAAAAACTGCTGTGCTATACCTCATATTAGTTGTCTGTTGAATGACTGATAAGATCCACTAAGTACTTAAAGAGCAGTCTTCTTCTTTTAACTCATTTGTGCTTTGAAGAAAATAGAAAAATATCTTATGCAATACTTTCTCCAAAAACATCCTGGAAGGATCTATAATGCTACGTTCACACAAAAGTTCTATCTGCAGCTAAAAGAGAAACTGCGTTTAAAGTTTTACGCCTCGCATATTTGATTCATATTTGGCTTTTCCAGATTCAAAATAAATAAATTAAAAAACAATATAGGGTTGGTTAGGGTAAGTGCCCCCCCTTTTTAGAACAGTTCGTTTTTAAAGCCTTATACAAAAGTTTTAAAGCAAAGCAGCTTGAATTTGTTGACTTATATTATCTTGGGCATTATTAATAAACACAAGTTCAGCATTATTTCCCCAAAAAAATGCTTTAAATATTTGTAACTATCATATTCTTTAAAAAATGGCGTAGGGGTCTCACTTATCCCCTAGGAAGGGGAAAGTAGTGAGGAATATTTTTCTGTAAATGTATCCATTAATGAGATATCTATTCACATTTAAATGTGCAAGACAGAAAATTTTAAAGAGTAATACAAAACAATTGTGTCTGTGAAATTCATTAAAAGCCGTTAGGCTTATTTTTTGCTTTTACATATAAATTAATATTAAATAAATATAATGGAGCCGATTAAGATCAATTTTGGTAAAATAGAAAAAATTATAGGTTGAAATCAAAATGGAAACACTTAGTGCTAGCGTCCATTTGAAGTTTTCTGAGGGGAGAAACATTATCATTTCATCCTCAGTTATCATTCTTACATAAGCTACATCAAACCAATAAAAAATGTAGCTATTTCTATTCTTTCTATCAAATCTTGCATTATTTTTTTTTTTCATTTGTATCATATTTTAAAATTAGACCTTCATAATGGTAGATAAAAATTTATCATGTTTTATTTATTTATAAATTTTATTATTATAATTTTTTTCGATAGCCTGCACATATAAAGTCCTGCTTCCTTGGCTCTAATCTTACCATTCCCATCACAGATGGGCAGCTTAACTTAGGTAGTTGGCAAGGTGTTTGGCTTTGTGAGCATAGAAATAGAGCTGGTAAGTATGATGCAGATTATTTTATGAATTTAATTAAAAGCAATTTTAATATGTACCATTGGAGCATTGTTCATTAAGTTAATTTGTTATGAGGTGTAAAATGATTTATGTAGCAATTGCTTAAATATTTTTAGTACTTAGCGTACAAAGGGGCAATTCTTAGTATGACTATATATAACCTTTATCCAACAATGTCTGTACCTAAAAAAGAGAGTTTGCAGCAGAGTTAGTTCTTTTCACCAGTTGCCAAACTGGTTTGACTTATGATTCAGACCATGATGTCCAAAAGCATGTATGTGATGTTTTTCCTCAAAAAGAAAAACTTCTATGATTCTGTTATTGAAATAATAGTGAAGTTGAAAAATAAAATGTGTGCAAAGCCTTCACAAATTGACTTTGATGAGCATTACTCTCAGAGTTGCAGTTGCATTTAAAACTGTGTCGTCATAAAATTCAAAACAGATCGTCTGTGCTTCGTAAAATTAAGTTATAAAACCGACTCACCTTTATTTTAAAATATAATGCTCAGAAAAAAAAACACTTTTCTGGCATAAACACTATATGAATACAAACTAACTGGAGTAACTGGATTATGCCACTATTTATCATATCTAGTGAATTCTTTGTATAACAGGATGGAGGCATATTGCCCCAACTGACAGGTTCCTTTAACCTTTTGGATCCGGGCTGTTTTTTGGAAATTTTTCTTTCGACCCAGGTAGTATGACAGTTGAACCACAGATTTCTTTTCCATTGAAAAGAGAAGGTATAAACTGTCGTACCAGACGTATGAAACCTTGAAAACATCTCCGGCTCCCAAGGTTTCGAGGGAAAATTTCAACCCCGTCCTCTAAAGAAAAAAGACTTATGGTACAACATGTGTACCGCCCGGTTCCTAAAGGTTAAGTCACCAGGAATGTACATGAATCTTTTCAATTCTACTTTCAAATTTCAAACATAAGTGTTTGAGGATTTTTTTTTTTTTTTGCTAAAATGGCATAATTATGCATTATCAAAGAAAACTTTTAAGAGCTAAAACTATTAACAATAATGACGAAAAAGCCCAAGTTTGAAAAAAATTAGACATACTTCCAAGTTGTAAGAAATTTTGTAAGAACTTTTCATCCCAAAAAATACATAAGCTTATGGAGGTGAAGAGATTAGGAAAAGGGAGTTGACCACCATGTCTAGTAGTCATAGAAGTTTCACCATGATGAGGAGTTCCCGGGTTCGAATCCCAGCTCAGGCATGGATGTACTTTTTCTTTCTTCCATCAATGCCCTCTCTGTGTGTTATGAATGGCTGCTTGCCCTACAAATAGGTCTTATGGCGGATGTGTTGAGTTAAATCGGACTTCCACCTTAATGGTGCTCTTAATACTGCTCCTGCTTGGGTACCTGAGTGGTATAATTAAAAACAACAACAGCAAGAAATGGGGACAAAGCAGAACTTTCAGGTTTTTATAGTAAAAGTAGAGAACTAACCAAACAAACAATAAAAAGTTAGAAACTAATCAAAAGAATCAACAGAAATGTAAACCACCTTAAGACAAAATTAAAGTACAGTAAACTCTCATTAACCTGTACCCTATCAAACCTGACGTCGCTTAATCTGGGCGGTCATTTAGATCTACATTCTGAAAAATAGGAGGCGATTCAGCAATAACACTCTTTTGTTGGCCATGTTTTGTATTTTCGTAATAAGCTTTGTAACTTTCTCTTATACAGTTTTAAATTTCATTCTTTTGAATTCGAAATATAATCTTTAATGTTTGTAGTAGTCTTTATGTACCTTAGTTTAGTTTATTTTGTTGAATTGGTACTTTCATTAATGCAGACGACATAGATTCGCTATTTGTCTGGGTTAATGCGGTTATACTTTACACAGATGCAAAAAAGTATAACTGCTAAAATAAAAATGTTGGGCTATTTAATATAAATAGTACGAGAAAGTCTCATCTGTTTTGTGGCAAAAGATGGTAATAGTACCTGGCAAGTGTTCTATGCAGCATGTTTTAGAAAAACTTACCAATGGTTTGTACTTTGCTGTCGTTTTACTCGAAAACTTTTGAAAGTCCAAATAACTCTCGCTGCCCCATTGCCACTATTGTTCTTACCATAATTAACATCTATTAAATTATTTCTCTAGTCCAAGGGTCTCCAAACTAAAACCCGCTGGCCAAACGTGCCCCGAGCATCTTAAACCTGACCCGTGGCTGCATTTTAGATTTTACGAGTTTCTTATTACACACATTAGAATAAATACAATATCAGTTATTAAAATGCTCAATGTTGTTGGGTAGTCCAGCTGCAAAAAATTCCTTATGATGTTTTGTGATTTGTTTCCTTAGAAGTTGAGCATGGTAAGACTTTTAATAAAATAAAAATAAAACAAGCTAGATAGGTTTTGGAATTTATGGAGAAAAATTACAGTGAGTATCTTCAAGGAAGAAAATTAATACTGTCGTCCCCGCTTAATCGGGTAACGGATAAACGAATTTCCCGCTTATACGAATGAAATATCTCGGAATGGAATATTTCCGGTGCCGTTGAGGCAATGTTAAAGATTCCCGTTTAATCGAATACCGTACTTAATCGGATACTATATCTCGGAACGGAAAGTATTCGTTTAAGCGGGGCCGACAGTAGTTGGTTATAAAATGTTTCTAACAGATAATGAATGGAATTTTTTCCCCTGTAACTCATAGTGAAATGAGAAATCTTTAATTTCATGGATTTGATAGCTATTTGAAATCAGCCATTTTGAATAAATTTTCAAGTTGCTTTTTCCTTTTTAGTTTTTGTACCTGGTGATTCGTAAATGCTAGTAGACCTTATGCTAAAAGAAAAATTTTGACATCCAATGGATGAAAAATAAAGATTTGATAAAAAACTTATTTTTCAATTCTTGGAATGCCAAAACTCTGATATAAAAATGTGGTCATTTGCATATTTGAATTATTTCTTAAAAATATGTATATATATGTTACTGTTAAAGTATGAAATCTATTATTTTATAGAATGCCTAGTTATTCCATGAAATAACTGATCGTGTCCATTAAAGTGTAAAACTCTGTTTCATGGTTTGACTAGTTATTTCATGGTTTGACTAGTTATTTCATGGTTTGACTAGTTATTTCATAGAATAATGATCGGAACAAATGCAATATCCGACCTAGCCTTGGCGACTTTTTCCTGTGGCGCCAAAAGACGTCGCCAAGCATTCGATGTACGACGCCAATTATCGCACATCGATCTTGGCGATGCTCTTTTGGCACCAACAGGAAAAAACGAAGATAAACATGCAAAGTATCCTACAATATTATGCAATACAATATAACACAATATGAAAAGGTTTTTTCAATACACTTACCTTGGATTTTTTGAAAATGCTTGTACGAAAAAGGTCGTGCAGGTATGTTCCGCTCTTAGAGAAATTATCCACTCACAAAATGTATGAAAAAACGTTAAATCCCAAAAATGTTAGTACCAAAATTGCAATTTTGTTAATAAAATTCTAAAGAAAATTTCAAGAAAAAATGGTTTTACTTTTCTCTTATTTTGTAATCTTCCCAATTAATCCCCCTTACAATTTCTAAAAATTTGTTAAACCTATCTTCATTATGAAACTCACAATTCTTTTTGAACATGTAATAAGCAAGATAACATTTAAAATCCCCCTTCCTATTGTGTGTAGGTAGTGTACTTTTAACGTGTCGCCATGTGGATTCAATGGTATTAGTGTGACAGCCTGTGTCGGGGTCTACAAAATGAAGATCGTGATTTACCGCGAAATGTTCAAAGCCTTCTCTATCTAAAGTTTTGTACGCTTTCCACCCGTCTGAATGTATGGTAGTACCTGGCAAAATCCATTCTTTAATAACAGAAAATAAAGTATCCCTACTCCTATCACCCACAGCAACAAAAAACATTTTACCCGTCCCCCTTTCTGTTCCCCCAAAAACCCACTGACCCTCGACTGCATGACCCCTGTTATATTTTCTTTTTCCAAATTTTGATTCGTCTATTTCGACTATTTTGTCAACCACCCCCCCCTATTTTTTCCGAATGTAATTCTATGTAATTTATAATTTCTTCATTTATATAGTTTCGCCAGTCTGTCATTGTGTGAGTAGCAAAAAAATACTGCTTTTCGATGTCTGCCGTTTTCGTACCAATAACAATTTCGTATGTCAGCAAAAAAATTTCTCCCAACTTCAATTTACTCAGAGTAAACCACGACCCCCACCTTATACTAGTTTCTTTCCCACACATTTTCCCATCTACTTTGTTTCTGCATATAAATCCGTAGCCATCAGATATATTCTTTCTATTTCTTATTGTCATTGACGAACTGCATCGAGTACAAATAATTTCACTTTTCAATAACCCTACTTCCCTTAAAAATTCCAGAAATACCTCTTTGTTCTCAATTAATTTAAAAATAAACAAACGATTTGGCACCCCGGTACGACCGTAAGTTGGGCGAGAGCTAGAAAAAATAAAAGACGACTCATTTAACAGTTTCAACTGATATTTTTCAACAACGCTACACACCGAACTCATAATCGGTACGATGTATATGAGACAAAAAAAACCTAAACAAACAATTTGAAACTTTAATACTCTAAAATAAAGCTTCGAAAAGTTACCTAAAGTTTCATTGGAAACTTTATTTTAGAGTATTCAAGTTTAAATTCCTTCAAAATCTCCCTAAGAGCAGAACATACCTTCACCTACCTTCCACACGAACGAAGAACTTCAAACTGTGCTTCACTCAGGGTTACCATACTCACAGAGCATCACCGCAGAATCCACGGCGCACCGCACGCCCATGACGTCACAGACATTGCGTTTTGTCCGGGGTGCCATCCGGAAATACTTATCGCCTTCGTTGGCGTCTTAGGTCGTATAACGCATTTGTACCTAATGATCTGCAACCCTTTAAAGTGTAAAGTAATCTATTTCATATATCTCGCTTTTTAGTATAAGGGACATTTGCGTTTCGTTTAGCCCTTACTTAGAGGCGGTTACTTACTGTTTTAATATGGAAAGTAAGGGGGGGGGAACGTTAATTTCAAATTCAAATAAAATAGTTTTTGAGGGACGGTAAATATGTTTTTGTTTTAGAAATACAGTACAGAACCTTTTATCCGGGAACCAAAATACCGGGAAACCAGAAAACCGGCAACATTTTGTCGATTTTTCCGCTACTTTTTAATATACGCATTTTCGGCAATTTCTAAAAAATGAAGAGCTTTTTTTTTTTTTTTTTGCTTTTAAAATACCTAAATGAAAATGAACGGTTTCTTCATAAATACCATACAAGTGGCATATAGCTCAGAAATTTTTAATATTGTTATATCTATAAGCACTTCTAGATCGTTTTCTCTTCAGGATGCATTTATTTGTTATAGTAACTTGGGTTGTATAAACAATTGGCAAATATCGCTTCGTAGCGATCCAGAAAACCGGGAAATTCAGTTATCCGGGGTAGCTGTGGTCCCAAACATCCCGGATAATTGGTTCTCTACTGTAATGTTTTTTGTTATTCCAAGTGTCATTTTAGTAATCCTTGTTGTAACAAATGATTTTATGGTACGTTTCCATAAATACCATTTATACGCTGAATAAATTAGATAAATTGCTTCTTTTTCATTTTAATTGTCAATCATTAGTTTATTTATAGAATATCTAGTATTTCATTTTCGATAAACTATTTGTTTTACACTTTAACTGTCTCTCATTAGTTAATTCATAGAATGCCTAGTGATTTCATAGAATAACTAGTTAAAATGTCAAATTATTAACATATTACACTTTAACAGACACGATCAGTTATTTCATGGAATAACTAGGTATTCTATGAAATAACTGCATTATATACTTTAACGGTAAAATATATATGCTTGTTATTCTGAACTATAATGTGTATGATGAAGCCCGGGAGTCTCGGAGAAAATTAAAAAAATTGACCCCTGGCAAATAGTTTGGAGAACCCTGCTCTAGTCAGTTTTCTTTACAATGCCAAAACTTTCTCATTTCTTTATGAAGCTGTATGATTTACCCAGACCCACTATCTAAGAGTTTTTTTTTTTTTTGTAGAAAAACCATTTTCTTTTTCGTTTTTTATTACACTATACTTCAATGAATAAGCATCCGGATACTGTGGGATGCCATGGCGAGGTTGGATAGCGCGTTGTGTTAGAAACATAAAGATTTCTGGTTTGATTCTGCTATGGATTTTGTCGCTTTTGGTTGATTTTTTCCACTGGGCTAATTTTAAACTACATTTCCAAGAACATGAAACTAAACTCATTGTAGACTTTTAAACCACTGTTTTGCTTTTATATTAAAATCGGGAAAGAAAAAAAAATGTATTTTTTTGGTTGCTTCTTTAATACTTAATAGAAATGCAAAAGTAAGGCATGATTTCATTCACTTTTAAATCAGTGAAAAATAGCACTTCACTGTGTACCTGTTTTTTGAAAAAGTGCCATTTAAATAAATAGAATTTCCAGATGACTGCTGTCTAGCGCGAAAGCTTCAAACGACCAGTCAATTTTAACATTGTTACGTTAATCTTAAGCTACTAATATGCAAGTAAACTTGAAGTGTTCTAATTTATTTTCTGATGACTTTATTACATTTTTGTTGATAATGTCTTAATTTTTTGACGAGTAATTTCTTGGATTTTTTTTCTTTTAGGTTCTCGTAAAATGATGGTGACAATCAATGGTGCTTTAAGAGATTAGAGCCTGCGAATTTCTGTAAACCTTACACAATCAAATATCATGTGATTGCTAACAGTATTACATTCTGCAGTGTTTCTTTCTCTTGCTGCATTTTCTCTTAATCACATGAAGTTTCATCATTTTAAGTTACTATGGGGTCTTATAGTAACTTTTCTGCAATTTTACACTAGTCATTAATTAGTATGTTCTAGAGATTTTTCAAGTTTTGCTGACCAATTAGACATATTATTTTTAGTTTGCATGCATACGTATAGTAATTATTCATTGAATCGCTCAACCGTACATAGATTAGTATTGTACTTCAACTGTAAAATTCCAGTGTAGTATTTGTACTGCTTATTACTATATTTTATGTTCATAAGGAACTAACTTTTAGACAGTATTATGATTGCACTTTTATCATTTTTAACAGAGTATCACGTTTAAATGGATGGAATTAGCCAATTTAATCTTTAATTTGCAATTTCATTTAGAACTTGATACTGCTTTACTATTTTAATGTGTTGAGCAATAATTTATTGAAATCAATACTCTTAAATACTTTTAATATGAGTACCAATAAAGGTTCCTGTATTTTTTCTGGGTTTTTGTTGTTTCATCTGAAGAACATTCTAATATTGTTTGTACCTCATATATTCAAAGCAAAAGCAATGATGTAGTAAATTTGCTAGCTATTAAGTAGCTCTAAGTGTAACTTTATGAAAGTATAGATAGTTTTCTCATACATTCACACTGCAACTTTTTTGCAAATATTGTTATGAAATCCTTCCACATAAAATTTGCTGCTCTAATCCACACATTAAAGTACTTCTTATTGAAGTTCTGAATCAAGTTTTGACCTTTTAATCCTTGGCTAAAAACTTTTGTATTCACAGAAGAAAAGATGAGCTAAACTTGAAAAAGAAAAAAAAAAAAATCCAATATGTTCCTATTTGGATTTTTCCTAGTCATAAAGAAGGGATGTGCAACATAATTAACAGCAGCATTGGTACTGCTAGGATTTTTCTCAAAGCGTGAAGTAGCTACTCCTTGACATTTTTTAGAGGGGGTGGAATTCATATTGGAGGTGTGAAGTATACCAAAATAATCAAGACCATAATAGTAATCTGTTTCATGAAAAAACTAACTTTCAAAAGTTGAAATGGAAGATGTCAGAGAAAGAAGGGAAGATGTACCTATTTCTTTTTTTTTTCCTTTCTTTTTTTTTTTTTTTTATTAAAACGTTTGACATTTAACATTAAAAAAAACATTGTCATAAAATAAATTTAAATGTTTTTTTCCTTCATTTTTTGCAATATTGGATTTTGATTTAGAAAATAATGTACGCATGAAAATAGGCACATTTAAACTTGGGGAATGTAGTTCCAGTTTTCAAAGCGGGAAATGTGCCTGTAGAGATGTTAAACATATCTCTGAACAACAACACATATTTTTCTAACATCTGATCAAAAACATTTTGTCTTCTTATCTGTATTTTCTATTCTGCCTTTTCTTGATGGAGTATAACAGCATTATCCTGCTTGTTATTCAGAATTTTATTTTATTTTCAAGGTAGTTAATATTATAAAATTAGGTATATTGTCATTAATATTGTAAAAAAGAATTAGCTTATTGCTGGAAGTATTTTAACTGATTTTTTAATTAACTTTTAACTGATGTTACTTTTTGAGTAACTCATATTCCTTTGTTTATAAAACCATAAAATCTTTAAAAATAAAATGTATTTAGATACATTTCCAATGTAATAAATTATAAAATTTACAGTATATTTTCAAAACTAATCATTAAGTGAAAATAATGTTTATTTATTAATACAAAATAGTTTTTTTAGTACAAAATAATGTTTAGAAATATGATATTACATGCTTTAAATTG